>ML682057.1:3770337-3859343 GCA_007922195.1 Podocnemis expansa | reverse complement strand
AACAAGGTTGTTTCGCCCCCAAATGGGGTTTAACTTGTTTTGAAATAGCACTGTTGTTTTGAAACAACGGGTTCCTGTTGTTGTGAAACAACTGTGCGTCGTGTGAACATGGTTTTTCTTGTTTTGAAACAAACTCATTGTTTTGAAACAAAAATGCTGTGTGAACACAGCCTAGATGATCAAGATGGTCCCTTCTGGCCTTAAAGACTATCAGTATCCTGCTTAAGAAGTTTTAATTATTTAATTATTCTACTTCTGAGCAGTCACTTATCCTAAATATTAAGTTCCAAAAGGATAGCTGTGTTAGTCTAGTTCAGCAAAACCAACAAGGAGTCTGATGGCACTTTTAAAGACTAGCAAATTTATTTACCATATGAGTTTTTGTGGAAGAATATCCCACTTAGTCAGACACTTGAAGATGGGGAACTTACAGAACAGAAGCAAAATAAATGCAGATGAGTGTAAGTCATAGGATCAGATCAGACTGTTACACTATAGAGAACAGCATGTAGGATGGAGGCGGGGAGAAAATGGAAAGGAAAATTACCTAATGTAATGGGAGAAAATACATAGCTTCTATTCAGCCCTAAGTTGATGGTGTCAAATCTGCACATGAATTCCAAATCTGCTGTTTCTCTTGGAAGGTTTGATTTGTTATTCATTTGCCTGAGAACAGCTATTAACAGATCCTTAATGGAGTGATTGGGGGATTGAAGTGTTCCCCTATTGGATTTTGAATTTTGTTATTTCTGATGTCAGATCTGTGTCCATTTATTCTTTTGCACAGATTCTGTCTTGTTTGTCCAGTGTATAAGGTGGGGGTTGGGGGTGCATTTCTGGCACACGATAGTATAAATCGCATTGGTGGATGAACAGGTGAATGAGCACTTGACGGAGTAGCTGACTTGGATAGGTCCTATGATGGTGTCCTTTGTGCAGGTGTGTGGGCAAAGTTGGCAACATAGTTTGTTGCAGGGATATGTGTGTGCTTTTATGTTTGTGCTGTTAGGTCAGAAATAACAACAAAAACAACAGCATTCAAAACCCAGTAGGGAAACACTATCAATCCTCTTGATCACTCCATTAATGATCTGTTAGTAGACATTCTCTGGCAAATGGATAACAAATCAAAGCTTCAAAGAAAAACTGCAGAACTAGAATCCATATGCAGATTTGACACCAACAGCTTAGGGCTGAATAGAGACTACAGTTTCCCCCCCATTACAACAGGCAGTTTGGCTTTCCTTTTTAAACCCCTACCTCCCTCCTATATGCTTTTCTCCACCATATAAATCTAAACAACTTCTTTAATTTGCTGTAACAGTCTGCCTGATCCTATGACTTACACTACCCTGTATTAATTTTGCTCCCATTCTGTAAGTTCTCCATCTTCAAGCATCTGATGAAGTACGATTTTTCTCCCATGAAAGCTCTTGTGATTAATAAATTTGTTAGTCTTTAAAAATGTCCCTGACACAGTTTGTTTGTTTTCCTAAATAGTAAGTAGTCAATAGTTTAAAAAGAAGAGTCAGCAAACAACCTGTTGTATGAAAATAGTTAATTCAAATACTTTTGCAGAAATTAGGTTAAATTTTTGAATGGTTTTCCAACAGAAAAAAAAGTGCAATGAATGCAGCTTTCCATAATAGCATTCTGTGCTATTCACAATCTGTGCTTTACAAACATTCAGTCTAAAATCCACTGCATTCAAAGACTCCCATGGTCCTTATAAGCATTTGCTCAGGATTTAGAAGAGAAGCCCTTTTTGAGAAAGTACTATAGTATGAAAAATTTGATTGTATTACTCTATCCATTTAGCAATTATTCAATCCAATTTAATCCAGTGGGAGGGTATTTGGATATAATTATATTAGCTATTGATTTATGGTTTTCATGCATTTACTTATTTTACTATGATGCACATTTTCTGGCATCTGGGACAATGCACAACAATAAAGAGAATTAATCACAAATTTCAACTTGATGTAGAGAAAACAAGGAAAAGGAATTTATTATCTAGTCTATTAATCAAAAACTGAGCAAAAATAAATAATCCAAGAGATTAATCAAACAGTGTAAAAAAGGAACACACCCAAGAGTAAACACTTTGCACAAAATTGTGAACTCAGCCTCAGAAGAACTGGCAGACACATTCTGGGAGAAAATCCCATACAGGGGGTCACTGAATCAAGAAGGGACTTGCTGTAGCTAGGGCTTAAATTCAGCTGGAGCTGTCCAGAGTGGAGCTCTTGTATATGTTTTCAGACCTTGAATCCAGCCTGATGCTATTGTGGCTCTCAACCCAGGAGTCTGCCAGCTAGTTTCAGGGGGTCCATGGGCTGAAGCCCAGAGCCCCAAACACTGAAACATCCCACAGGGCAGCAGCTCTGCACCCTGGAGAGCCTCCTGCAGTGCCTTCAGCCTCAGCACTTCCCATAGAGAAGGTGAGCAAGGGGAGGAGCATGGTGGGCTAAAGGAAATACTCCATGCGTATGTACACACTGGAGGCTCTGTTAAGTTGACTTAACAAGGTTGAATTTAAATCCACTTAAAGTCAACCTTGTTACGGTAACTTAGAGCATCCACACTGAAAACGCCTGTCAACTGCGTGCATCCACACTAGCCGGTGCGAGGTTGACCCTTCCTGGTGACCAGGAACTCTGGGAGGGGGCCTGGAGGCCAATTAATTCAACTTAAAGGCTATTCCCCATCTACACCAGCTTAAGTTGACTTAATAAGATCGACTTAAGTGATAAGTCACCCTTAAGAGGTGATGTTATTAAGTCGAATTAAGGAAGCACTGAAGTCGCCTTAATAGAAGCCCAGTATGGCTGCAGGGGTCTGTAGGCTGAGCTTTCTTAAGTCAACCTAAGGCTCTAGTGTAGATGCACCCTATGAGAATGTAAGCCCTGGTTGTGGTGTTAATATTTCAAACAGCCAATGGAATGTCCCTTTGGTAGATGTCAGCTCCAAATCATAAGGACTTAACTACACACAGAAGAACCTCTTGAACATTCTTAAAATATTCTGGTGGGGAGATGGAAGTCACCACGAGAAGTCTTAAAGGGAAAGGTACAAATCTAGTAACATGCTTTCTATACTTGTGTGATCCTACAGACAAGTCAACATCACTTTATGATCAAGTGGCATAAAAATTGCTCAAAGCCCTAACAAAATCCCAGTATTGCCTAGGAGGAGCAGATCCTCAACTGATATCAGTTGTCAGATCCATTCACTTCCATGAAGTTATAGCAATTAATACCAGTTGAGGATTTGCCCCTTACCATTTTTTATCACCAAGAATTGCTTATGGAGTATAGATATCACTCCATTCTATTTTCCAAACCTGGTTAGTGGAGAAGCATAACTATGAACATAAAAAGAACCGATCAGTTAATCACATATAGATTGGAATTTGTAACAAAGTGCTCTTAAAATTTTCCTCCCATTTTGTAAGTTCCCTCATCTTCAAAGAGTCTGACAAAGTGGGATTTTTCTCCCATGAAAGCTCATGTGATAAATAAATTTGTCAGTCTTTAAGTGCCACAGGACTCCTTGCTTGTTTTGCTGAAGTAGACTAACACGGCTATGCCTTTGGAATTTGGCAACAGGCTACGTGTTAATTCCACATCAACCCCATATCTTTTATTTGAGCTAGAGCATATGTGATTTGATTAGAAAGGCATCTAGTCTTGACTTAAAGACTTCAAGTGATGATTATTGCTCCACCTTATTTGGTAATTTGTCATAATGGTCAATTACCATCAGTGTAATCATTTTTATGTTCAGTTTGAAAGTGTCTAGCTTCAGCTGCCAGTTACTGGATGTTGTTGTACATTTTTTCTGCTACATTAAAGTGTTCTTTACTAAGAAAGCTTTCCACACACAGGTTCCTAGAAACTGTATTCATCAACGTCTGTAAAACCTAGTATTTGTATTTCCTGCAATATTTGCTTTCAAGCTCATGACACATAGAGCAATTTTTTCAAAGGGCCTCCCCCCCTACCAGAGTGACACCATACAGAGCAGGCGTGGCCAAACTGCGGCTCAGGAGCCACATGTGGCTCTTGAATGAAAAATTGTGGCTCCTGGAAGAACATCAGCAAATCAATTTAGGAAAGCAGCCCCGGCCTAGGAATTCAGGAGGGGGTTGGGACAGCGGGGAGAAGCACAGCATGTCGGGGATGGCAGGGAGAAGTGCAGCATGCTTGGGATTTTAAAAAACCTCGCCCCTAGCCTGCAGTCTTCTACACTGAGCAACAGCTAAGTTTTTACTGTATAGGCCTAATTGTCGTGGTAACCTTAAGTAATTAGTAGAATCTGACATTAGTAGGGTCAATATTTGTCCTCTTTTTATGATAAAATTAAGGTGTGCAATGAATTTTAAACTTAGTAATTTTGGAGTAGGTAAAAGTATATGGCTATATGCCTCAGTGCTGCTCTTAAAGGTTTAATAATCAACTTGTGTGGCTCTCAAGTTCCGTAAGTTTGGCCACCCCGGTATAGCGTTTAACTGAGCACACACTAAATATCATCTGGTCAGTGGCAGTTAGCTATTAAAATTCAAGTGTTATTCCATTTTCTAAGTGTAACAGGGGATCAGCTCTAACCCTGTAACTCCATGTGCCTCAGTGTGCCTGAGCCACCCTATCCCTCTGCATGGGACTTTTCCAACATGGAAGCTGAACTTTTCCAACATGGAAGCTGCAGCAGCAGCAGTAACAATCTAAAATTGGAGGCAAGGACAAGTGCCTTACAATGTATGTCTTAGCCTTTCTGTCTTTTGGATCCTGATAACATTTTATGCAATAGTCATTTATTTTCTTTCCTGTTTTACCATTACTGTCTGCTGCATGGCCCTGTACAACATATATTTTGTGGTCATACAGTTAAGGTACTTATGTTTAATATACTGGATTTTATTGCCCAAGGATTAGAGATTTAATGCTGAAACAGAGATTTTATCTATATAAAAGGTATATCTACTGATGTAAAATTCCTGTTCTACACATTTATAGGAGAGATAAGCCCAAGCCATGAGATTTGGCTTTGTATCCTGATTTAAAAAAACAAACAAACAAAAAACTTTTCCAAAATATGAAGGTCTACAGAGTCAGCTTTTGAGTTAGCCCACTTTTCAATTTATATGAATGAAGCAGAAAGATATTACTAAAGAACAGCCATCATTATCCCAAATTTTGCAGCTATGAAGTCCATGCCTTCTGATTTGAATTTTTTTATGTAGGGCAAAGTACCTAGAAAAGAACTCAGTGTATTCAAAACTACACAAGTTACTCATTTTGTTCCCAAGGAATACACTGCAGCTCAACTGTCTCTTTATTAATCAGTAAAATGATAACCCACTTTGCATGAAATACAAAAGTGTGAAATTCTCCTTGTATTTTTAACCCCAGTAGACAGTTTCCTTAAAATAAGGATGATTTTGATTAGTTTGTTAGAATTCAGCAGACATTATAGAATGCTTTTTGACATGCTTATTATGGCATGAAATACCTGGTAGATCTACACACCTTTCAGCTGTGCAGATTTCTATTATGACTGTCCAGGTCAGTAATTTTGGTTCACAGATTGTGTGTGAACTCTATCTTTCACTTCTATGGCCAAGCATTTATATCTTCTTATTTCATTTTAAAACTCTCAGAACATGTTTTTTCTACTAGTTTATTAAATTTTTTTTCTGAAAAGGTGAAACCTTTCAGATGCTATATGTTTAATGTCTGGTAGCACTTGAGGATCTTGCCTAATACCACAGCTAAATGGTGCAACAACTCAGGTGACAGAGACTGCCATTTCTGATCCTAAGGCAAATTGCTAAAAGGGAGCAAATGCTTCAAAATAAACACTGCTGTTGTTTACAAACACATCAGTGATCTGTCATTCCTTCCTGGTAGCACAGCAGTATGCAGTACACAGGTATAAAGATTTTTAGAAATTTCAGCTTTCTTGTTGGCTAGCTGTGCTTCTGAGCTGCTTTCACTAGTGAGCACTGTGTTGAGTAGCATGCTTATGATAGGCCTTGACTAATAAATATTTAAGGCCTGGTGTTGATTTTCCTGTTGAGGTAAACTTATTTTATTTCAAGCTGGTTCTGAACTGGAATTCCCAATGGGAACATACTGAATTTTTGCGAACCTAGCTTAAGTACTAGATTTCAAAGCTCAGCTGTGTCCCATTATTGAGCCTGGACTGGAAATCCAGGTCTGATTAGCCCAGAGCTTGGGTGAAGTCCAGGTCCACCTTTGAACTTTGTGTCTCAGTCCTATCTTAAATGTTTGTTTCATTCTTCAAGTGGTGTCCGCCCACATATATCTTCTGTCTTCCCTCGCTCTTTCATAACACACATGAAGGGCAGACAGGGGCCATTCAGCAACTAGTGTGCAGTCACTTGCTCTCTTTCTCTCTCTCATAATCAAGAATGATTGAACATAGGTAGTTTTGCCAAATTACAACGGAGCAATATTCTAATATAAACAAAATTGTTTTGGTTTGGTTCATACTATAAAAGAGCATGTGGTGTTTTCAGTGGGATCAGGGCGGGTACTCACAGCAGGCACATAGTCTGACTGGAAAAAATTGTGACTGCTTCTCCTCTGAACATTAGATGCTATTTAATGTCAGCAAAGCTATTGGGTGGTATGATGTAACCTTTAAATCTGGGACCAAGATGGGTTAGTAGAGCAAAAGTGGATAATGTCAAGATAAAAGTGTCCTAACTGTTTATTCAGGTGATCTCTAAAACATTTGGATCTTAAATTGTAAAGTAGGACTGACAGATGGACTCCACTGGGGAGGAGGGAGTGAGCACATCTGCTGTTTTAGTGTCAGTTACTTCCAACTTAGTATCACGAGCGTGGTTTCAACATTGCTTTCCTACTGGCATCTTCTACAACTGTGATTGCTCATGGTAGGTGCCGCTTAACAATTACAAAACAAAGCCCAGCCAACAGCACCTGGAAAAAGAGACAATAATGTCCCTTGCAGTTTATCTGTTGCTATGTTTCAAAACAAGGTATAACATAGAATCCTTACAATTAGAGTTTATTTCAATCATCTAAGTTTCTGCATACCAACGTCTCCACAGCTTGAGGATTTTCATACCCAAAGGTCTGATTTGGACCATCTCCAATTCACAAGGAAATCCACGGTCATATTTGAAATGCTTACTTATTATATATTTCTGATAACTACATGCCCTTATCAAGCCAAGATTTACCAACATCTGTGGAGAAGAGCGTCTTACTGACACCAGAAGATGTTTGAGAAAATAAGCTGTGTCCATTGCTTGTGGAAAGGCAGGAAAGGAGGCCTCACACAAAATGGTACTTAGCTTCTTCAGCACATAGTAGCATTTGCAGATTTTAGTTTTATCGCTTTGGGATTGTTCTGCTCATTACAGATAGGACAATGGAGCATTAAAAGATACTGATTACAGAAAAGATCTCTGAGTAAGTTAGTAGAGCTTGTTAAGGCTCTGCATTTTAACTAAAACAAACGAGGAGTCTGGTGGTGTTTTTAAAGACTGACAAATTTATTTACTGCATGAGCTTTCGTGGGAGAGAATCCTACTTTGTCAGATGCTTGAAGATGAGGAACTTACATTATGAACTAGTTTACATGCTAGCAAAAGACAATGTCAACATTAGAAAAACCTTCCATACTCTTCAGAGAGCACTGAAGTACTATTTTCAATCAGATGCTGCTCCTGGAGGGAAGCTGAAAGTTGCATAATCGACATAAGGCTAACAAGCCACCCACTCAAAAGGAACAGAGAACACAGAAATGCCATTGTGTGGGTCATGGTAAAATAGTGCTGAGTGCTTAAGTAAATAAATCATTGCCAATAGTGCATCTATTCGTTTCACTGAAGCTTAGCTGTAGTGGAGATACATGCCAGTGTTGTCATAATAATATACTGCTGTGAGTTTTAAAACATCCTGGTTCCTTGTTTCCAGTCAAAGTAACGATTTACAGTAATGCAGGCTATTTAAAAATTATTTAAGGAAATGCATCAGACCTCATCATGAAACTATGATTTATAGGTGCAGGAGAGTGAGAGATGGGAAAGGTCTGCTAGATTATTGGGTCTATTCCCCTACAATTTCATGATATATAACCATTGACTTCAATGTGGTTTGGATTTGATGTATAGTCTCCAATATACAAAAGGCCAAGAAGCAGTAAATCAGTATCTTGAAAATGTTAAATATTCAGTGCAAATGATGGAATATGGAGAGCTGCTTTTGGGCACCAGGATGGCATATTTCACATGCAGTATGCAAATATCTACAAAGTTACTATGTGTTAACATCTGTTCATTGCTCAGCTGTTTTAAAAAACACCTGTTTTAAATATTTTGATAAATTGTAGTTGGCATATTAAAAAAATACATATCCCAATATAAAACTCTCAGAGCAGCAAATTATTATGCTTGATGAAAACTCTCAGAAATAAACTGTTAATGATTGGTTTTAAATTGATAAGAAAGGAGAAAGCAAGAACAAACTGATGACAAGTCCAGAAAGAAAGAAAACATGAATTCAATGGTTTTGTGACACTACCTTCAATGTATTTGCTTTATTCACATTTCTTCTAATATATATTGTAAGAGACTGTGTAATACATAGAATTTTAGGACAAACGACCAGTTTTTTTAGGAAAACTGTAAAATTAAAGTTTCCAAAACTCCTGAGGCATATGCATTTTACACTAAAAGGAAGAAAAAATGTCCAAATGACTGTACATGTTACATTGGCTGAATGAATGGGAACATTTAATAGCTTCTTCATGTCAGGAATAGTCATGTCTTTTGGTTTTACCACCATGACAATAAACATGGAAATTCTCCAATTTTATTAGCACATATTACATTAACTTTTAGAGGTCCTGACCAAGATAAATAAGTATTCCTCAGCATCAAACTGGGGCCAAGAAGCATGCTAGTACCAGGGCACAACTGTGCTTCTTGCAAGTAGCATGGGCCAATGATGTGTGGATCAGCTATTATTTTGATTAAACTAAATGAACAAAATTAATAGAGTATATACTTTGTGTGTTATATAGTTCTGCTACAGAAATACTTTTAATCTCTTGCAAATACAATGATGCAGAGCTTGACTGAAAGCCTGTTCAAGTCAATGGAGAAACTCACTTTCACATTAATACACTTTGAAAAATTTGTATCTGAACATCTTACTGAACATGGTTCAATTTAGCAGAGCATCTACCATAAGCATGTGCTTTGACTTCAATGTGATTTATGTATGTATTTAACTGCTTTGCTGAATCAGGTCTTATGAGAGTATTCAACATAGTCAAAAACATATATAGTCATGGCTTTGTTCATATTCTCCTGTTCAGAATATAGTGAACGACTATATATATGTAAGGCAGGCTTAGAAGCTGTGCCTCACAGCTTCTGAACTGAAAGGGGAGAGCAACTAATCTGCATGGGTCCTGTATTAGCATGGATACAAAGAGCACAATTAGCTGATTAGCATACTGGGGCAAAGCATAGTCGGTAATAATATTTGGGGTTATTTTTCTTACAATTCTATCAATATCTCTAGTTCTACTACAGAGAAATATAAAATATTGTCCTTGTTTGAACCACTACTCTCTGTTTCAAATCTGTCTGGGTCAGTTAAAGGGTAAAAGCCACCCTTACTTTGAAAAAGATTTGTAGGAAAGGCTTCTGCATATTTTAGCCTGAAAGAGTGAGAAAAAACAGAAGTGGTGGGTCAGCATTGTTTCTGTTACTTTGTCTTTTCCTCCTCTTGTGTCTTCTGTTTATTATGGAAATAGCTGAATTAACCAGCTGCTGAAGACTAAGAAAGCTGATAATCAGTGAGCTAGAGAGAATTCCTTCTCCCTGATCTGAAAAGAAGCACTGGGGTGAGGCTGGTGAATGGTGAGAGCAGCCAGTAGCAAGCTGGGTAACATGTGGGGCAGTGCTCGCAGACAGTGGGCAGAGCAGAGGGTGGAGACTGAGAGCAGTGAGCTGGGTGACATGAAGGACTGGAGGGTGGAGAGAGTGGACAGTGGGCGGAGCTGAGGAACCGGTTCTAGAGGATAGAGTGAGTGACCGGTAGATGGTGTCAGTGGACGGCTGGCATAAAAGACACTCCCTACGTATCTTAGGGTTGGTTGGGAGCCTAGTTAGCACTGATTCTCCAGATCAGTGCCTGTTTTGCCATTAAGTTTGTATGTTCTGTTATGCTGTGTGGCTTATTGGGAACTTTGCTCTGTACTAAGTTTCCTCGATAACTGCTGATCTCTGTTATTTGGCCTTTTGCATTTTTGTTTTATTGCTATTAAAAGCTCCATTTACTACACTCAGACTCATGCTTGCGAGTGGTGCCCAGGGAACAGTGCAGGCTTCCCAGCGATCTGGGTAGGGGCTTGAGCCAGTTGGTGGTGCTGCATCGATAGGAAAGCCCTAGATATAGAACCCGGCCCTTTTTCTGCCAGCCTGCTCTGGCAGAAGGGTTACATATAATATACAATGCTAGTGAGATCATGTATACGAATGCCATCAATTGGTCAAAGAACAAGAGCATTTATTGTATCAAATTTGGGTTATGATCTTTTCATAAAATTTTCAGACCTCTCAACCTCCCCTCTAAGCCCTAGTTTAGGACAGATTTAAGTATGTGCTTTGTTTATGAGGCCTCAGCATATCATGGTTAAATACTGTCCAGCATACAGCTGATTCCCCAGATCATTTCCTAAATTTTATGATAGACACAGAAAACATTAAGTTAATAAGATCATGTGATTAGACAGTGAGAGAATCAGGAATACAATCTGAGCATCATAACGTCCTAACCTATTCTCACACGAGACAACATTTTTCTTACAAGCCTTGCTGATAATTCTTTAATAAAGTTTATGACAAAGATAAGCTCTGAATGACAATTTACAAGGAACAGATGATTTAGATAAGTGGTTTTCAAACTATGAGTCGGGACTCAGTGCTGCTGCCTCTATCAGAAGACGGGAATGCATTGCTGAAATTGTTGGGTTGTGGTCATAAATGATTTTATTTTTCAACTAAGCCCTGAAAAAAAAGTTTGCAAACCACTGATTTAGATCATCAGCACTTAGAGGAAGGACTGTCTTTTGTATGCTTGTATAATGGCAATCTGGCCCACAACTAAGGCCCATAGAGTCTATTGTAATACAAATAATACGTCAAACATGCAATATAAAAGTCAAACCTGGGATTATAAAGCTCAATTCAAATGATTCCAATTACTACACTTATCATTAATTATTATTATTCTACTTTTTGCAATAATGTGCCAAGCACCTTGCAGAGAAGACAATACAGTCCTTGTCCTGTTGAGCTCCTAATCTAAAGATATAAACAGACATAGGGGCAGGTGATAAAATATGCCACCTTTTTGGGACTCACTTTTATGTTAATTCATTTAAATAAATTCCATAGTGGCTTATGTCTATAACCCCAATTCAGCAAAGCACTTGAGCATCAGCTTAATCTTAAGCAAATGTTTGAGTCTCATTGACTGAAAGTCAACATGTAAAGATGTGTTTTGCTGAAGTGAGATGTCTTAAGCACATGACCCAAAGTTATGTAATTAAGTTCCTTGCCAAAAAAGGGCCTATGAATCCACTTAATACAAAGTGCTAAATCAGTGGCACATTTACAAGAGGCTAAAGTAGGATGCTGCTTTCTGAATATTATGTCGTCATCATCATCCAGGACCCATCAATTAATCTCCATCAAGACTCAGGCTCTAATCAAATAGATACAATTCTGTGGGAAGTTAGGGCAGTAGGTCAAAGCAAGTAGTTTAACATAAATCACTACCAGGCTAGTATTCATTCTACACTGGATTCATTCCTCTGAAGATCAGACATTTCCCATGTCTTTTATGATCATATAGACCCCACTACCTGATTATTTGGTGATGATTAACAAGGAAAATTGCTTACTATCACACTTTTAAAATCCAGATATTAAATACATGTCCTTTGCCTACACCTCTTAATATTGTTTCTCATCTATTATTCCTCAATTCAACTTGTGAGCAAAACCACTGCAGTTGCATCTCACTTATGCCATGGCCAGGGCCAGCTCAAGGGGCTATGCCCCAAACTGGCTTTTGGTTTTGTGCCCTGGGGGTGGAGGGCACATGGAACCTGGCCTCTGCTCTGGGCTGGCTAGTACTGCCCCCAGGGTGGGGAACAGTTGGGCCAGGGGTGGACTGGATCAGCCCAGAGACCAGGATCCACTATCCCACACCTCCGCTGGGCCAGCTGTTCTGCCCTAGGGCGGGGAGGGCCAGCCTAGAGGTGGGGCAAGAGAGCAGAGTCCACCCCATGGGCTGGCCCGCTCTGCCCCCAGTATGTCTAGCTCAGAGGAGGGGTGGGAGCGTGGGGTCTGGCTTCTGGGCCAGCCCCCTCTACCCCCTCCCTGGTGAGGCAGTGCCTCTAAACTGCAGCACCCCAAGCCAATGCCACACTGGCTCATTGCTAGTTCCAGCCCTGGCCATGGCTGAATCTGACTTCAACACTATAACTCTTTTTTGGATCTGTTATCTGTGAAAGCTGAAGGATGAAAAAAAAGTTCTTCTTGTCCAGCACACTCATGCGTATGACTCTCACCTACTTGGAAAGCCCACAGGAAGTGCAACATCTTCTGCCAGAAATATGATGATAGGTGGGAGGAAAAGCAGTTACTTAGGAAATTAGTTTATGGTTTATAGAACTGACACTGATAATGAGACCAGCCCTAATTTATATGAGTTACTGTAACAGAATTTCACTGCTTTTATACAGTACTTCCTGAAACTATAACTACTGGTGCCTGGAATAGAAGCATTTATTTTGGTTTGTTTTCACTGTATTTATTTTTCATTAAAAGCTTATTGATGTCACTCTAAGAGCGCCTGTTGCTCAGATTTATTTGTCTACAGTTTCTTGTCTCCCTCCTAATCCCTTTCTTAAACAATGAGTCTATCTTCATTTTCTGCTAGTTCTCTAGTACTGCCACTAATTTCTCAAGAAACTATTAAAAACGTCTCCATTATGGAACCAACAATCTCTCCTGTCGTCACCCTGGGATTTTAGGGTGATTAATCCAGATGTCTCTAGAGCTTGCTCTGTCCTGAAAAATTTTAACTTGTCCCAGTGTGATTCCTAATTCTCTAATTTGAGTTTCCTGGGGTGGGACAGGGGAAACATGGTTCTACTCTTGGCTACTTTCTGCTCACACCTACGTTTTTTCTTTTTCTGGTTTGAAAGCCCTCAGGGGTTGGAGTTGGGGCTGGGGTGAGAAGGGAAGCCTCAAATAGAAGACTGGGCTCAATGGGATCACTTGCAGAGTAAGGTAATGTCCAATGAGTATAAGACTCTGGACCTATTTTATTAGTCCGGGATTCATGAAATTAGAAACAAATGAGGCAAGACTGTGCACTTCCCTTATACAGCCACATGGGGACTAAGGATTTTTGTCCTACTCACAGATCCTGCATAAAGAGAATGGGGGACACAGAATATTAACCCTGTGCTCAGGGCACCACAATGGCTGCCCCTGAAATGCTATTCATGGGAGCATTTTACCTCAACAGGTAAAAAAACCAAGGAGTAAGCAGAATCATGACTCTGTGTCCTGCCTGCCACAAACTGGCAAGTGCCCCCTTAAAGAGGCATCACCAGTTACTTCCCCCAGCACAAACAGGTTCTTCTGAGGCAGAATACCTCCTGATGCCCCTTCATCTGTGGCTAAAATCCACAATTTGGCAAAGCCACCTGCGTGAAACAATGGCTCAAAACGCAACTGAACTTAGGCACATTAGAAATAGGAACCGAGATCCAAATATGTTAGCACTTTTTGTATCTTTATATTTAATGCTAAGTAAAAAAAAAAAAAGATTTCAGGTTGATGAAGAATACCAATTCTGCCATGAATTATATACAGTCAAGATATATTTGAAACAGTATAGATAGTAAAAAAAGAAATAAACAAAACTGGCACAGTATCCAGGCAACACTGCATGTAATAATATTTTCAGCCTAAAACTTCAATGCACCATCCAGACTATTTATAGGATCTAATGTGTAAACAAGTGAAAATCCCATCCAAACTATTTCAGATCTATGAGACCAATAAAGTTAATATTTTCCAAGGGAATTGTAATTTAGACCAGACAGCTATACTTACAGGGACAAATCCTCAGCTGGTATAAATGGACATGGCTGCATATAATCAAGGGATACTCAGTCACCAAAAGCAATTTTAAAATCTAGTGAAGTTAAGATGGTGTACACAAGATAAGGCTCTGTCTCTCTGGCTGTTCAAAAAGACAGATTAAATATTAGAAAGATATTTGAGCATTGGCTATAAAGGCGCTACATAACAGGTGCTTCTCCTTGCATTGACTTAGACTCCACTCTGTTCATTAATTCAAGTTTTAAATAATGGACTTTTTACTGCAGAGACACTTACCACAAACAGTGGCTGTACAACATTATGTTTAATGCTCAATTAGACATAAAATCTATGATTAAAAGACGATACCAAGTCATTTTGCCACCAAGATCAGTTTTTAAAATGAATTAGACTTGACTAAACAGCTTTTTTGTATCTTGATAATTGCACAGAGTGCACTGTTAAGTTCAAGGAACTCTCCACCACTAGCAGAAAGGAAACCTATCAGCATGTATCTGCTGATGTAAGAGAGCTTAGTTAGAGTCCATGTCTCTTTTTACTCTAACATCAAACACAGCACCTGTAATAAAACAATAAAGTTTTCAATTTTATTTGGTTTATCTTCAAAGACTTGCTTATTAAAAGAGTGGTGTGCCCTACCATTTTTCATACAAAATGGGATCTGTCTTGCCTGTATTTTACAAAGGCTTTACAAAAACAACATCTTCACTATAGAGGTGAAGTGATATCTTTTCTGGACTGACTTCTGTTGGTGAAAGATAGAAGCTTTGAAGCTACACAGAACTCTTCTGAATTTTGAAAGCTTCTATCTTTCACCAACAGAAGTCTGGCCAATAAAAGATATTACTTAATATCCTCAGACCATCACGGTTACAACAATGCTGCAAACAAAGTCTTTACAGTCAGATAGAAAATGAAGGATCTGCAAAGAAAGGTGAAGAAGCATGCTAGGGCATTCTTTCCAGAAGACAGAAACTGCAGAAAAGCCAGAGCAACATATGAAGGAAGGTGTTGACCTTTTAGAATGAAACACTTGCTATGAAATGAAGGCTTTAACAGTGAGACTGCCTTTAAAAAAAAGAGCACTTTAGAACATATGTCATTTTAAATGAATGCTAAATCTAGAATCTGATGACACTCAGGTAAATACACATGTATGGATGTGAGGCAGAAGGTGGCTGTTTATGAACAATTTGAATGTAATGGAAAAAGAATGACAGACTGGAAATCACCAGCTTATGAAGGCTGTTGGAGGGATTTTTGATATAATACATTACATTTATGTAACACCTCATCCCAATTTGCTTACTTACCTCTGGACCAGAGAATATAGTATCTGGTCCATAGCTAAGTAAGCATAGCTAAGTAAGAATTATGAGCACAAATAATTGAAAGTACAAATCTACACCTTCAAATACTGTTATTTGGTTTCTAGGTACCTCATCTGCAGGAACAGGCAAGTGCTTACTTGTCCAGCTGACCTCAAGCCTGTGCAAAATTGCTCCTTATAGTATTTTGCAATTCAGTTTCTCTAGATGGAGAAACAGAGGCTCGATGAAGGTTCAGGTAGAAATTTGACCTTAAATGTATAGTGATTACATCATTCCCATATAAATTCAGTCATCTCCACCTCATAGGGATTGTC
This sequence comes from Podocnemis expansa, assembly GCA_007922195.1. NCBI lineage: Eukaryota > Metazoa > Chordata > Testudines > Podocnemididae > Podocnemis > Podocnemis expansa. The sequence goes on along the minus strand of ML682057.1, from coordinate 3,843,483 downwards.
CAAGATATCAAGGTTAAGACCTAGACCTCAGCAAAAACTGGCAATAGTCTTTAATGGCAATATGTGGTTAGAATTTTATTTTCTGCCAAAGATGTTATTTCTAAGAGCATATACTCCTTTTAATGCTTGGAACAGGTTCAACACTGACTCAAAAAGAAGCATGCCACCTGCTGAGTCATTAACATCATTTGTTGCAACGCCTGTTTGCTTTGGGATTCTCCTACACAGTAGGCCCATTTTAAGGTTTGCAGATCACAATGTCATGGCAAGAACCAGAGCTGAATTTCCTCATGTAATTTTTTTTCTTTTTTTTTTTTTTTTTTGGAATGCTACAAACTTAGGGCCTAATCCAGAATCCACTGAAATCAATGGAAAGGCACAGTAACATCAGAGAGCTTCGAATCAGACCCTGAATGAACTTTTGTTTTGCATCATAAAGTCATATTTGGAGTTTTTGTACAAGTTTTCTTTTTTAAACAACACAAGCTACCTTCTAGGTTGCAGATAGCAGTACTGGAAACAAAAGATCTTTCATTAACTTCCAGTTTTATATTCTTGAAAAGTTAGTGCACTATTAAATATTTCACTTATGTGTCAATGAACTTTGATTTATATATTGCCAAGATCAAATAATACTTTCTTTCTGAATGGTCCACTCATATATTCATTTAAGATAAAGAATTAAGGGATACACCATTGCTAACTGTAAGATAAAATTTTGATTATGGCACTTAGGCCTTTATTTTTATGAATATTATATGTGCTGCTTTTATGAGGCAAGTGGGTCCCATCCCCCATCTTGGGTAGGGTCACTAGGCTGTGCCTGCTGAACCCTCCTAGTTGCACAGGAAACAAATGCAGTTTGGTAGCCTTCCCCCTCTGGCAATAAAGCTCAATGCTTCAGGTCAAAATGGCTATCAACCCTCCAGGCATCAAATGAACCAATGGGCAGCATAAGTATGGTTGCCCCTGCCTATGGGCTTATGTGGTCTGCAGCCCAGAATCCACACTGACCTTTAGGCAACACAGCCCTAAGAAAGACTATTGACTTTGGCCATTAGACTGCACTGGCCTGCTAGGGAGGGCCAGCATATTGACTCTAACCTTTAGCTTTTGCAGCTCTGAAGACAGGGGTACTTGTATTGACTCTAACCCTTAATCCCTTTTAGCTCTAAAGGAAAAGGCAGTCACATTGACTCTGCCCATAGATCTTACAGCCTTGAAGAAAAGGGCAGGCACATTGACCTTAACTCCTAGCCCTTATAGCCTTGGGGACAAGGGCAGTTTTTTACTTTGATTCATAAGCCACACTGCCCTGTGGAGGACAACAGTCATAGAGACCCCCTCCTGTAGGCCTTACAGTCCAGAAGGCAGGGCAACAGAGTCGATACAGCTGCTCTCTTTAGCTGGGCTGCATGATCTAGTGTGGCTGAGGGGAGAGAGGTATGAGGAACCAGGTCCTCTCTGATTTTCTGCGACCCATTCCAGAGCCCTGACAGCAGTGGAACAGTCCACCACTGGGCCAGTACTGCAATGCATGGATTAGCTGTCTGGATTAGCAACCATTCCTTTGGGATACTTCCAACCCTGTCTCCTAAGTGGTCATCCATGTGTCTTCTGGGTACTGGACTCCTTCATCTGGAGTGGGTCCCACTAGGTCCAGTCAGTCCCAGGTGTCCCATAGAGTCTTGAGACCTGATGGGGTCTCAGGGCTTTTGGCTTTCATGGTTGGAGCAGGCAGCTGTGTTACTCCCTGTTGGTCTTCAACTGGAGCATGCCTGGCAGGGTGGAGGGCAAGGGTTAAAGTAAGCTGGCATGCCCAGAATGGTGGGCATTTTCAGGGGCCAGCTTTCTGGAGCCCCTAAAAATAGAAGAATGCACTGGAATGCAGCATTCTGGTGCATTTTCCCCAGGGTTGGCTCAAGGGGCTGTGGGTGGGATCAAGCTTGGCCACCCCTCCCTATTTTTTCCTGGTGCCTGTGGCAGCCCCACACCTACTTGGTCAGGCCCAGGCTGCATGCATGGTCTGGACCAAGCTTCACACCATGCCCCCTCTTGCCAGTTGGCAGGTGCCACAGCTTCAGCTTCCCAGCCCCAGCTTGGCTTCTTAGCCACATTGGCAGTGGCCATGAGCCCCTGCATGCCCCTTCCCTGCCCCCCCAAGTAAGAGGGTCCTAGGGGGATTGGGGGACAGTCTGGCAGTTGGCAGGGAAAGGACACAAGGGGATGGGAAAAAGAGGTCAGGATGGTGGGTTGGGGAGCTGTGGAGGATGTTGGCGAGACTGAATGGGGGTGGAATGAAGATGGGGGTAGGTGATTAGGAGTGCTGGAGTGGACATGGGGGCAGAAAGCTTAGGGAGTGGGGATGGGGGCTGAGATGGACATGGGTAAGAGGGGTCTGATGGGGGGGTAGGCTTTTTGGGTACATTAGCTGGGGTAGGGGCAGTAGCTGGGGTGGGGGCAGGCATTTGAGGGAGCAGTAGCTGGGGTGGGGGGCAGGTGTTTGGAGGACACTAGCTGGGGTGGGTGAAGGGGGCTTGGACATGCATGAAGGGGGCCCAGACATACATGACGGGGGCCTGGAAATTTAGGAGGTTTCTGGTGCCCACTAAATTATACTTTAACACCTGGTTGAGCAGGAGTAAACTCTAACTCACAAAATAGTGTTAACCCTTGGCAGATCAGTGTGGGGCAAACAGGCCCCATCACAGTAGTGCTTCTTCAATAAATACTCTTAATAGTCTATAACAGCAAGCAAGGGGGAAAAAACTAAAATCTTTTATAAGATCAATGCAGACTACATAAAATTGACACCTACGCTTATAACTGAGGCTGAAAACAGAAATTTCAAATTAAATTAGCAAAACATGGAACAGAACAGAGTTAATTTTATGTTAGAGAAAACCTCGGAAAAATAGCAAGTTTTACTTTGCATCTATCTGAAAATACCAGCTAATATTACTCAATTGAACAAACTGAGTGAAAGAATAGTAGATCAAGCATCTTTTTCAGTTTGTGGGCAGGAAGGAGGGCAACAGCTGATGCATAAATTCTTTACCATGAATATATGATCCAATTTAATGCCAAGAACTTACATATGCAGATACTGAGAAAAAATTACTGGAGGTTACCAGCGCTTTAAAGCTGTTACACATGTTATTGCATACTTTATTTCTTGTGGGTCTGCATGCCTTCACTAATATGAATGGAACACAAGAAAAAACATCAAGAAGATGTTTTTGATTTGTTTGTTTGATTGATGTGATATACCTTGATTTGATGTCATATACCTTGATTTTAGCAAGGCTTTTGATACAGTTTCCCACAGCATTCTCATTGGCAAATTAAGGAAGTATGGGTTGGATAGGTGGACTATAAGGTGGATAGAAAACTGGCTAGATCAACAGTTTCAGTATGTAGGAATCAATGGTTCCATGTCTAGCTGGCAGCCAGTCACGAGCGGTGTGCCCCAGGGGTCGGTCCTGGGGCCGGTTCTGTTCAACATTTTCATCAATGATCTGGATGATGGAATAGACTGCATTCTCAGTAAGTTTGCGGATGACACCAAGCTGGGGGGACCAGTAGACATGTTGGAGGGCAAGGACAGGATTCAGGGAGACCTAGATAAATTGGAACAGTGGGCCAACAGAAATCTTATGAGCTTCAATAAGGACAAGTGTAAAATCCTGCACGTGGGACGAAAACACCCCATGCACTGCTACAGGCTGGGAAACATTCAGCTAAGTAGCAGCAGTGTAGAAAAGGACCTGGGGGTCATGGTGGATGGGAAGCTAGATATGAATCATTAGTGTGCTCTTGCTGCCAAAAAGGCCAATGGCATACTGGACTGCATCAAAAGAAGTGTTACCAGCAGATCAAAGGATATGATCATTCCCCTCTATTCTGCACTGGTGAGGCCACATCTAGAATACTGTGTTCAGTTTTGGGCTCCCCACTACAAAAAGGACAGGGACATGCTAGAGAGAGTTCAGAGGAGGGCAACCAAAATGATTAAAGGGCTGGAGCACAAGCCCTATGAGGAAAGACTGAAAGCATTAGGCTTATTTAGTCTGCAGAAGAGAAGATTGAGGGGGGATATGATAGCAACCTTCAACTACTTGAAGGGATGCTCTACGGAAGATGGAGCTCGACTGTTCTCGGTAATAACAGAGGACAGAACGAGCAGCAATGGTCTCAAGTTGTGGCTAGGGAGGTCGAGGCTGGATATTAGAAAAAACTTTTTTACTAGGAGAGTGGTGAAGCCTTAGAATGAGCTGCCAAGGGAGGTGGTGAAATCTCCATCTTTGGAGGAGTTTAAGGCCCGGCTGGACAAAACCATGACTGGGATGGTTTAGTGGGAGTGGTCCTGCCTCTGGCAGGGTGTTGGACAAGATGACCTATGAGGTCCCTTCCAACCCTATGATTCTATAAGAGCATCTGTACCTCTTCTTATTTTACTTATCCAATAATTTATCATTAAAACTGTGTAATTAACCTCTAGGAAGAACCCATATTACATGGTATTTCCAATAATCTCTCAGCAAAAGTAACAGTGACACATGTTGTTTTCCTTTTCAGTGAATTTCCCTACTACTAAGTTGCTTCACATCCATTTGTAAACTGTTAAGCATTAACTCCCACATTATAAAAAAATTGCTTAATGTCTTGTGATAAAATAGACATCAGTATGGATCAGTACATTTAAACAAAGACACCCACTCTTTGTTTATGTAAACATTATCTGGGAGAATGACAGAAAGACTTACAAATTCTAGAACTATAACACGCAGATCTGTTTATCCCAAATACCACTCCACATCCTAGTGTTCCATTGAGCAGTCTTTATGTACAGATGCCATCTGGTTCCAAAAGGGAGATCATGTGGTCATTTAGATCAGTTTAATTATTATATGTGGCTATGGTCTTCTTTAGAGCCACAGTATATTTCACATGTTTGATCCAAAGATTGATCATGGGTGTAAACTTTCAGCAGAAAGAATTTGATTTCATTAGCTGTCAGGTCTCTATTTCACTGGCAAGAACTATTCACTTGTCTTCAACCAAGCTGAAAGCACTTAGGGATCAATGGTACGTGTCTGCTAGTGACCTGAGCAAATAATGTCCACAATTTGATTTCCAAAGTTGTGAATTAATAAGCACTTTCTCACATATGCAAACAGGAATCCAGTCCTCTGCCACTTCTCCAGAACTATGCTGGATATGATGGATTAAAAGATTTAAAGAAGAGACTATGTTTCCACATGTTGTGGAGAAACCAAATACTTCTTTACATAGCACAGAATTGAAAAGTTTTGAAAAAATTGATCCAATCCTTGATCAAACATCCTCTAGTCCCCCCCCCCTTTTTTTTCCAACAATGTATGAAACATTTAATTGGCTGGGAGCTGCCAGTGGCATTAACCACATTCTAATATAATTTCAAAAACATTATTTCTCTGTGAGGGAGCTTCCTCTCAAGACCAGTATACAGGGATTTCAACTTCTGGTGCCTAGAAGCAGAAATAAGGGGCTAAATTCTTCTCTCAGTTACACCAGGGTATAGCAGGAGCAACCACCCAGGGTATGGTGAAGTATGTTGTTATGCCTCCCCTGTGGCAGCACAGGAAGAAATCATGATTCTGAAATACAGTTACCTTTTGTACACTTCCTTTGCTCCAGTCAACCTTGGAGTACAGTAGAACCTCAAAGTTATGAACACCTCAGGAGCAGAGGTTTTTTGCAGCTCTGAAAGAATGATGGTTGTTCTTTCAAAAGTTTGCAGTTAACCATTGAAACTTCACTATGTAGAAAAAATGAAGCTTTTAATCATCTTAATTTAAATGAAAGAAGCACAGAAGCAGTTACCTTACATAGTCAAATCTTTTTCTAAAAAAAAAAAAAAAATTGCTTTATATATATAGATGGGTGGGAGGAAGGGAGGTAAGAAGACAGATTGACCCTGAACTTGCTATCTTGCTATCTAGTCACTGTTGGGACCACCTAATTGGGGTAAAGGATAGCAGACATGCAAATCTTAGACATATGGATGCACCCAAAACCAACATTTGAAGAGTCCACATTAGTGTGTAAGTAGAGGTGTTTTATATGCCATACCATGATCTAGCCCAATAAGCACAATCCTTTTTACTTTCTACCATTAAATCATGATATTAAGAGGACTTAACTGATGTTTTATCATGCTCTGAAGACACGCTGCGTCTCCACTGAACAAACAGCTCCTTTTGAAATCAACAAAAGCTACAGGTGGTGAACTCTGAAAATCCAGTCCAAGGTCTCAGTGAGAGAAATACCGACTACTGAGATTCAGTCTGTCACATTCTGAATCTCCATTTTAAAGCAAAGATAATTAAAGTTTATCAGCTTTATTCAAACCATTTAATCTTCTTATAATCCTTATCCTGTTGTTCCACAATTTTCAAAAGTTGGTCCCTAAGTTAGTCTCTGAATTGTAGAATCAGGCACATCAATAAAGTTCTAAGTACCCAATAGGTTCCATTGTTTCCCAGGGGAGCATTGGATGATAGGCAAGTTTGAAAATCAGTCCAGTTATTTAGGTGCCTAATTACATACTTAGAAGTCTAACTGTAGGTACCCAATTTTTAAAATCTTGATCTTGTTTTTTATTTAAGTAAGGATAGGAAGTGAAAATTTCAAGACAATTGTGGAATATGAGCCTGTTTCATTAAACATAATAAAAACAGGAATGAAAATATACTCCAGAATAAACATGTAGAATATACAGGCAAATATTTTCATTTCTGATGCACATAATATTTTGAATCTTCATGAAATGGAGCATTGGCACAAAGAACAGCAAGTACATGTAAACCAGAGACAAATAGTAAAAATATTTATCACCACTAAATGTCCTATTATAGATACTCCTATTTGATTTTTTACAGATGTCATATTTACTACTTTACTTGGACTTTTCTTTGCACTTAAACCATCCCTCCATACAGTCAGTGGTGTTTGAATTCAGTTTCTCTCTCAAAATCCACAGATTGAAGTTCAAAGATAATATCTGATATTCAAGTATCATTTGGTAACAAGCATAAGATTTCTACCATTATTCCTTGTGCTTCAGCATATCTGCTACCTTCACATTGCACAACAGCTCAACCCAGGGACAAGATGAATCTGTCACAAACTTGCAAATACATACATGAACTTGGAGAACCATGGTCTTCTAGATATAAGACACAATAGTTTGGACAACCAGAAAGTCCAGCTTACACAATGATGATAGAGAATCAAAGCAGCAAGGAATTTTTTCCATCTAAAACTCAGTATCTTAATAACTAAAGTTATGACCGGGGTGGATATTGGAATGTTAGACCTCTTCGGAGCATAGACAGACAGACACAAGTTATCAGAAAAATCTGATATATAGATGGCCTGAATGAGATGAGATGAACTGAACAAAATGTGTTAGAAAGCATGATTGTTCTATGTTCTGAGAAAGGACAAGAACTGCAAGTTAAGCATGGGCTTACCATGAGCAACAAAGCTACCAAAGCACTGAGAAATGGAAACCTGTAAACTAGAGACTATGAACTGCTTCCTTGACTATGCCAAAGTAACAGTTGTTCAGTGTTACGCACCAAGAAATGTTAATGATAAAATGGCCAAAAATTGTTTCTGTGAAAGATTGTAGAATGTCCTTCACAAGATCCAAAAATAAAATATGACATTGTTATTCTGATAGGCAATCTAAGTGCATGTATCGGGGATGACAATATTGGATATGAACACATTATAGACAGACATGGTATCACCAGGACAAACTAACAATGGAAAACATTTTGTTGAGTTCTGCAGCCTATACAATCTTTTCATTAGGAGAACACTATTTATGCACCCAAGGAAAGATATAGTTAGATATGAAGGTCAAATGATGGCTTGGCCCAGAATATGTGGATGCTTGGGGAAGAGAGGAGAGCATTAAAAAGAACATTCAAAAAGTATGAGAGAGTTTAAATGAGGTATTCTGCTACCAGAATATGTAGACAAAGACAAGGAAGTTAAAAGATCATCCAGAAGCTATAAAGAGAATGGATGGTTTTAAATTCTGGCTTTGGTTTTTCTCTTTGAAATTAATATACAAAGTATTCATTTTTTTCAAAAGGTATTGTGGTTACTTCATAACTCAGATGAGTTGCTTTGGCTTAGTATTAGGTATTTACTTTGTGATTTTGCTCAGAGCTGTCTTTCCTGGAGCACCTACAGCAGGGGTCTCAAACTCAAATCACCAAGGGGGCCACACGTGGATTAGCATGTTAGCCCGAGGGCTGCACCACTGAAACCTTTTCATACAACAATATTGCAAATATGGGTAATGACAGTGTCATTGCGGGCTGCAGGAAATAGCTTTAGGGGCTGCATGTTTGAGACCCCTGACCTACAGGATACAAAACTGGTACTGCAAGTTTGCTCTTCTGCTGTTGGAGCTTTTCTGACAGTTTTGTAGCTGAATATCTTACACTTTTTTCCTATTCTTTTTACTTTATTACCCACCTCCAACTCTGCAATTTGAAGTGCATGGTGTGGTTGGGGTTAAGAATAATATGATCCTGAAAACCTTTGTGTTTCTCTTCCTTTTCCTCCTCTGAAGAGAGATGCCTTTCTCTAAAGAACACCATAGAAGTTTCCATTACCTCATGCTTTATAAACATGTTTCATTCATCTGTCGCAATTATCCCGTAAGAAATCCGGTTTTAATATACAAGATATTATCCCATCATTAATTAAAACCAACCTCCCAAAGTACAGCTCATGGAAAAAAAAAATCACAGTCTCAGACACCCATAGTCTTTGTGTGGAATATTCAGAAAGTTTCAAGAAACTCGCCACTGCATTAAATCTACAGTTAGAAAGTATGTTAAAAGTTAGGAACAAGACAGAGGGGGTAGGTGGCTAGACTGGGTAAAGGATGGATTCTTTAGCTTTTTGAAATTATAACAAGACCCAATTATTCCACTGAGATCTGAGCATGATGGGCATTCAAGGTTCTTCCATTCCCACAAGGATACAGGGCTGCAAAGCCTCTGTGGGCGTGTGCCCTATATCACCACCTTCCTTCTGACTCCACAATTCTGATAATCCAGGAGTGAGGAAGCAATGAACCTGGAAAAGCGTGTGTAGGCACACAAACCACTAAGGATGTATATATTATCCCTTACCCTTATCCAGCTTTATGGTATACCCCCAGCTGTTTCCTTCAGAATAAAAGAAAAACTTCTGGTTGCTCTATCATATTTCTATGCCCCCTCACTTCCAGGCAGAAATGACCCTTTAAGGTAACATCTCCATTGGACACATACTACTGAAGAGTGGGGAAGGGTGGAGGCTGGGGCCAGGACACTTCAAGATGGTATGGGGCCACGGGCTCCCACATAAGCTTCCTGTTGATCCTGTGCCATTTGTGAGTGGCGCCTGCAGCCTGTTCTGGGGGATGGGGGTTGGGACTCTGCCCCCTCAAATGAATCAACTGGGGAGAAATCTTTGTGATGGTCACCTCCTGTAGATTCCTTACCCCAGTTTTCCCTTCAGGAGCAGTTCATTTGTCCCAGTATGTTTAGTGTGAATGAGAAGTCTGTAGTACAGATAACCTATAATAGCCTTCACCTGTAGGCAATTTTTAAACATGTAATCAAGCTCTTTCATTCCACCCCTGCTTGTATCATGACTGAGGCTTCTGGCTGCTCCCACCAAGCAAATAATTAATAACAAGGCTAAATTCTGCCCTGATGCAGGTGAGCACATTGCTCTCAGCTTCAGTAGAGCTGTTCACATTTACTCCAGTGTTGATTTCAGTCCAGTATTTACATTTAGCACTATTGCTTGGGGTTCTTTTAGGCCTGTCTCAAAACTCAGCTCAATAGGAAACGTTGTTCTAAGTTGCCCATAAAGATGTTGGCATATTGTGGGGCCATGCAGGTGCCCATAGCAGTGCCACGGATTTGGAGATAGAAATGATCCTCAAATCTGAAGTGGTTGTGGGTGAGTACAAAGTCGCAGGCAGCACTGATCAACTGCCTTCACTTGCACATCAGAACATTGGGAAAGTGCCCGGCTTTGCACGTGCACTAGCGGGGAAGTGACATCTTCCCCAGCATTTCCTTCCCCACATAGCAGAAGGATAACTGGGCCCTTAGTGGTTGCGGGTAATGTTCACTAGTTCTTATTTAATTTGTAAGCAGGCTTTATATTCTGGACATTTATTTTGTAAACTAAGGCAGTGGTGAGGGTGTAAGCACGCTCATAGCATTTGTCCTGCCAAAACTAAGAGCCCAGGATAATTGTGGCTCATGTGGTTTAAAGAGAGCAACTTTGCTCTAGGGTTGATGTTCTGCTGGTTCTCAGAATGCAGGGAATCAGTGTGATTATGCAATGAATAAGGTTGCTCATAGGAGTCATAAATCAGGAATAGGTCCTCACTTCGTATTATTTTCCTACATAGTGATTTGAAATACAAGGGCCTGATTGTGTCAACCTTATTCATATTGAAGAGTGTCTTGTTACACATACACACGTCCACTGATTTCAGTAGACGTAACCCTTGCAGTTAGGACCATGTGAATGGGCAGTTCAAAGAGTTTCAGTGGCATTGGGCCTGAAAGGGGCCCAGAAAGGGCCCTGGATTCTTTACTGTTTTTCTTTTACTTTTCATTCTTTTTCCACTGTGGGATCTGGCTCTCTCTATTCAGTGCTCAAAGTGGTGACTTCAGAGCCCCATTTAATGCAGTGAATGATATTTTAAGTTCTGCTAGTGCCCTGAATGCACCATGCTGTACCCTGTTCAGTACCCCAAATGAATCAGCTGGGGCCCTGTTTATTGCCCTGTACTGATTGTATTTCATATTTTAGTGCCCTGCTGAATGCTCCATATGGTCTATATGCAGCCTCATGTGGTGTCCAACTAGTGTCATTTAGGCTCCTGTTAGTGACCTATGTGGTACATTTGGGGCCCTGTGTTGTCCCATTTAGTGTCACAAATGGCATACTTGGTGCTCCATTTAATGCTTTTTAGATCTCATTGGTATGCACACTGAAACAGTGTAGGGTATTGAAGAGGTTATTTTAGAGAAGTTGAAAAAAGATGGTTTAGATATAGTTGATTGCAAGCGACAAACCTATGACTATGGAGTTAACATGGCTACACCATACAAAGCCCTCCAAAATAAAATCCAGCAGGTAAAGCAGAGAGAGACAGTGGAGTTGCACTGTATGTAAGACAGCAGTATGATTGTTCAGAGCTCCAGCATGAAACTGAAGAAAAGTCTGTCGAAAGCCATTAGGTTAAATTTACAGCCAAAAGCAATAAGAATGATGTCATGGTTGTGTCTGTTATAGACTACCAAACAAGCAGGATGAAGCAGATGAGGATTTCTTCAGACAATTAACGAAAGTTTTAGATCACAGGACCTGGTTCTCATGGTGGACTTCAGTCACCTCATATCTGATGGTAGAGCAAAACAGTAAAGCCAAGACAATCTAGAAAGTTTTGAAGAGTGTTGTGGACAGCTTCCTGGTGCAAGTGCTGGAAAAATGTACTATGGGCTCTTCTTGACTTGCTGCTCACAAACAGGGATGATTTGATAAGGAAAGTAGAGGTGGGCTGTAACACCGGAAGCAGTGACCATGAGATCCTAGAGTTCAGGATCCAGACAAAAAGAACAAAGAAGAACAAAAGAATACAGACCTTGGACTTCAGAAAAGCCGACTGAGTCCTTCAGGAATCTGATGTGCAAGATCCCCTGGGAAGCTAAGGTGAGTGGGAAGGGAATCCAAGCAATCTGGCCGTATTTTCAAGAAACCATATTGAGAGTGCAGGAACAAACTATCTCAATGTGCAGAGGGAATAGGAAATATGATAGGTGATCAGTCTGGCTTAACAAAGAAGTTTCGGTGAGCTTACATACAAAAAAGAAGCTTACCAGAAGTGGAAGCTTTATTAGGTGACCAAGGAGGAATATAAAGGTACTGCTCAAGCAAGTAAATGTGAAATCAGGAAGGCCAAAGCACAATTAGAGTTGTAGCTAGCAAGATATGTGAACGGTAACAAGAAGGTTTTCTAAAGGTGTTAGCAATAAGAAATTCTGGGAAAGTGTGGGCTCTGCACAGAATGTGGGAGGCAACTTAATGACAGATGATGTGAAGAAAGCTCAAGTACTCAATGAGTTTTTTTTTCCTCTGTCTTCATAAACTACTGCACTAGGCAGAACAGAATGGGGAGGAGGTGATCAGCCCTCAATGCAAAAGAACAGTGTCAGGAACATTTAGAAAGGTTGGAAATACACAAGTTCATGGGGCTAGATGCAAAGCATCTGAAGGTGCTGAGAGAGTTGGCTGATATGATTGCAGAGCCATTGACCATTATCTCTGAAAACTAGCTGCAATTGGGTGGGGGCAAGGATGATTGAATAAAGACAAATGTAATATCCATTTTCACAAAAGAGATGGAGGAGGATCAGGGGTACTACAGACAGGTCAGCTCACCTGAGTCCCCAGGAAAATCGTGGAGCAGGTCATCAAGAAATCCATTTTGAGGTGCTGGGAAGAGAAGAAGGTGATCAGGAACAGTCAACGTGGATTCACCAAGGGTAAGTTATGTCTAACCAACCTGACTCCCTTCTATGATGAGATGAATAGTTTTGTGGATGTGGGAAAAGTAGTAGACGTGATGTACTTGACAAATCTTAGCAAATCTTTTGATACAGTCTTCCACTTAATAGCAAATTAAAGAAGTATGGGTTGGATGAATGGACTATAAGCAGGCTAGAAAGCTGGTTTGATCATTGTGCATTGATCAACAGCTAGATGTCTAACTGGCAGCTGGTAACAAGTAGAGTAGTACCCAAGGATTGGTGCTGGGGCTGATTTTGTTCAGCATCTGAATTTACGATCTGGAGGATGGGCTGAATTCAGTGGTTAAAGTAAGGGGGAATGAACCAAAATGTAGTTCCGATGACCCCTATTTTTAGGCTGGCAGCATACTGGGCACCCTAAAAATAGAGGAAGGCACCAGAACACTGCATTCCGGTGCCTCACTAAAACTAGCAACAGCAGCCAGAACACAGCGTTCACTGTGACTCCACCTTAAGCCCTGCTCCACCTTAACCCAACCAGCAGAGAGCTGCAGCAGGCTGGGATTTTGTGAATCTCCCACTGCAGGGCAGAGCAGTTGTGTTTTTAGGCAGATACATGACCTTTACATCAGGGTGTAGATCATCAAGATGCTGGGGGTGGCCTGGGGCGTTATCAAGTAGGAGGATAATTTTAAAGGGAACACCGTTTTCCAGACAGTAATGCTTGACCGAGGGTATGAAGCAGTTCATGAACCAGTCCTCAAATAAAGATTGCGTCATCCATGCTTTGTTATTTGAACGATAGTAAATGGGCAGCGTGTGCTTACTAACCTGCTTCAGTGCACGTGGGTTTGCAGAATGATAGATGAGAAAAGGTTTTAACTGAAATCCAGCAACATTTCCTCCCAACAACAACGTGACCCTGTCCTTAAAAGCCTTGAAAACGGGCATTGCTTTAGTCTCTTTGTGTATGTAGGATCTTTCGGGTATTTTTTCCAAAATAGTCCGGTTTCATCTGCATTAAAGATCTGTTCCGGATGATACCCGCCTTTCTCAATCATTTTGTCAAATTCATCCACAAATCTTTCTGATGCTTCTATGTCCACACTTGCTGCCTCACCACTGATACTTCGATTATGAAGGCTGAATCTCCAACGAAAACGTTGAAACCATCCATGACTTGCCGTAAATGTTTCCGTTGACTCTTCATTTTTGCGCGCTTTCAACGTTTCAAAGATACTGCTTGCCTTTGCTTGAATTATTAAAAGGCTCATTGGCATTCTTTTTTGTATCTGGTCGTCAAACCATATCGCCAATAATTTTTCCATTTCGTGAATGAGGCCTTTCTGCTGCCTAGTTATTATGGCTTTATATCCTTTTGATGATTTCACTGCTTCTTTCACTCGATCTTTATCCTTCAAGATCGTTGCTACAGTTGAAAGCGCCAGCTCCAAGTCACGTGCTATCGCTTTAACTTTCTTACCAGCTTCATATTCGTTTATTATCTTCATTTTTGTCTCAAGATCGATAGCCTTCCTTTGTTTCTTAGCGCTTTCTCCGGGTGAAGTCATGCTCTTCCTTTTCGCTGACATCTTGTACTTTGGGGTGCACAATAAAGTAAAAATACATAGACGAAAAACGCTAGTTCTGACTGCGGGAACAAGATGAATCTGAGAGACTTGATGCGAGTTCTCGTACATCGCCATAATACCAACTCATCAGAGAGCTGGTCATAACTCCGAGGGGTCACTAAACGAGTAGGTCACTAAGTGAGGACTAGCTGTACTATTAATTAAAATAACACTGCTAATAAAATTGCTGAATCTGGATCATAACATTGGGTTTGTCCACACACAGGTTTTAAAGGAAAACAATGCTGGTTGTTTCACTTTAGAACAGGCCCACACAACATTTTGTTGTTTCGATATGATGAGCTCCACCATATCGCAACAACAAAACTTGATTTGAAACAGTAAAACCTAGTAGACAATCAAAACAGTTGTTGAAGCTAAATGATTGTTTCAAAACAAGGCCATTCGGATGCCTTGTTTAGAAACAACATTGTTCTGATTCAATGGCTTTGACTTTCCTCCCAGAGTGCATGGAAGGAAGACCTGTCCCCTCAGCACCCTGGACAGGGTGGGAATCAGGGAGAGGGGGCACACAGGGCTGGGGAATGGAGCCCCCAGTGCCCTGCATCCCCCGCTGCAGGCAGGGAAGCCAGCACGCCACCCAGCTTTCAAAGAGCTGCTGGGTGGCAGGGCAGGGAGCCGGCATGCCCCTTGGCTTGCTTGCTGCTGGCCAGGTGGTGGGGTAGGGAGCCAGTGCACCCGGCTTCCCTGGCTTGCTGGCTGCTGGCAGAGCGGAGGGGCAGAGAGGTAGCGTGCCAGGCTTCTCCGGCTTGCTGGCTGCTGGCTGGGCAGCGTGGCAGAGAGCTAGTGCACCTGGCTTGCCGGCTGCTGTTAGGGCAGCTGGGCAGGGAGCCAGCGCAACCACCTTCCCTGGGTTGCTGGTTGCTGGCCCCACCACCTGGCCAGCTGCCGGCAAGCCAGGGAAGTGGGTTGCACCAGCTCCCTGCCCTGCCACCAGCTGGCAAGCTCCCTGCCCTGCCACCCCACCAGCAGCTGGCAAGTAGGGCGTGCCAGCTCTCTATCCCAATGCCCGGCCAGCAGCTGGCAACTGGGGGAAACTGTGTGCGTTGGCTCCTTGCCTTGCCATCCATCCAGTAGCCGGCAAATGGGGGAAGCTGGGCATGCCGGCTCCCTGCACCACTGCCCAGCCAGCAATGGAGCATGCGGGCTGCCCCATGGTCCCTCCCCTGCTGCCCCACCAGCAGTGGGCGATGCAGGGCGCAGGTGAGAGACAGGCTGGGGATTGGGTGGCAAAATGGCCCTGCAGGGGGGCCATGTTTCCATACCTCCCCGGTTGCTCCTCTCTCAAATCAAACTAGCAAGTCCTGTGTCTGGACATGCTAGTTCGATTTGTGGGGACCTGTTAAACTGATTTAATTAAAACTGATTTAATGGTTGTTATATTAATTTAGCTTGAATTGCATGTGGACATAGCCATTTACATTTTGGCCTTTGAGGCACTTTATCAGAATCATTATCTTTTGGGTTCATTGCTGCTTCACAGGCTGAAACATTAAGAATATCAGTGCAGTTCAAAGGGACATGATCATTTACCGCGTGCTTCTAAAAATAAAGATGGATGGAGCAGACCTGATACTGATCACGCCAGACTGGCCCAGACAACATTGGTTCTTAATCCTGATGCATCTGTGATCAGGGCCACCGTGGGATTCGAGGTCTAGAAGGGAATCCCACCTTTGGCAAAGAGCGGGTCCTGCCATATTTTGAGGGTTTCTAGGGCCTCGCAGGGAACCGATCGTACCTTGTTCAGGAGGTCCTTCTGAGGATGGAAGACTGGCTACCCAGAGCTGGAACGTCCTCATTCTCAGTCGTGTTGTTTTTATCATTGAAGTCAAGGCTGCCATGTGGCCCAGTAACCGTAGGCACCATCTGACTGTGGTGACTGGGGCCCTCAGAACTCTGAAATGATGGGAGACTTGGACTGAAACCTCGATAGGACAAGTGATGCTTTCCCTTTTCCTGGAGTCCAGTAAGGCTCCTAGGAATCCTGTCCTGTGGCATGGGAGGGGTTTTGATTTTTTGTGATTTATACAAAGCCCCAGATATCCACACAGCCTTTTTACGACAGTGACACTGTGGCAAACCTGATACTTGGACCTTACCTTTATTAGCCAGTCATTGAAATAGGGTAAATTTTTATGCGTTGCCTCTGTAGATGTTCCAGCACAGCCCCTGCCACCATACATTTTGTGAACACCCTGGGAGCTAAGGTGAGCCTGAATGGGAGGGACACAAATTGAAAATGCTTCCCTCCCACTATGAATCTGAGGAATCTTCTGTGCTTGGGCCTTATTGCTATTTGAAACTAAGTGTACTTTAAGTTGAGGACTGTGAACCAGTCCCCTTGGTTTAGGGCTGGGATGATTTGCAAGAGGGAACCCATACAGAATTTTATTTTCCTTAGATGTTTGTTTAGCACCCTGATGGCTAGAATAGTTTTCAGGTCACCATTTGGTTTGGGGACTGGGAAGTATCAGGAGTAAAGCTGCTTCCCCCAGTGACTCTTTGGGACCCTCTCTATGGCCCCCGGGGAAGTAGTTTCTTGAATCCTGTTTGTAACAGAAGATTGAGCTCTTGGTCCCCGAAATGCAAGCTGGGGGCAAGTTCCTGTCTCGGGGTACAGATTTGAACTGAATTGAGTATCCTTTGGCTATCATGTCCAATATCTAATGGTCAGTTGTGATGCTAGTCCAATGAGGTAGGAACAGGGCCAGTCGGTTGTTGAATAACAGGGGTTGGTTGGGGGGGGGGGTCGGGGGCCCTCTAGCTGTTTGTCAAAAATGCTGTTTTTGGCCAGCTAATAGGGAGCTACTGTTCTCTTGGCAGGGTTTCTGGGCTGAGGATTGGGATTTTGAGCCCTTGCCCACTCAGTTTCTTTCCCTCTCCAGGCCTCCATACTGATGCTGAGGTTGCTGGTAGGACCTCTGGCATGACCCCTGTGCTTGATTTTGTTGCTGCAGCTGTTGGGATTGTTGCTGAGTCTGCTGGGGCTGAAGGAATGCCTAACCTCCTTTGGTGCATATATGCCTACGGATTTCAGGGTAGCCCTAGAATCCTTCATCCCGTGTAGCTTAGAATCTGTAGATTCTGCAAACAGGGCTGGGCCCTTGAAAGGGAGGTCCTGAATGACCAGTTGCATCTGTTGAGACAATCCAGAGCTCTGTAACCAGGCCGATCAGTGCATTGACACTGTGGAAGCTATGTGTCAGATGCATCCCATGATGTCATTAGTATGTTGTGGGAGGCCAATACCCCTTCCTCTAGAAGTGTCTCAAAAATCTCTGAGATGTTCTCTGGGAATCACATCGCAAAATCTTTCTAGTGCCGTCCAGATGTTGAATGCATATCTCCCCATGAGGGCATGATAGTCTCCTAGATGGAGCTGGAGAGGTGAGGTGGTATAAACCTTCCTACCAAAGAGGTCAAGTTTCTTTGCCTCCTTATTTTTGGGAGTGAAGCTTGGCTGGCCCTGTGTCTCTTGCTATGTTTAACTGCATCCACCACCAAGGAGCCTGACTTGGGGTCATTATTTCTCAGCCATTTCTCAGGTGAATTTCTCAGCCAAGACATGGTACCTCCAGCCTGCAACGCTGGACACAGGAAAGTTGAGGACGGGGTTTACCAGTGTGCCTTCACAATACTGTGTACCCCCTCATGCAGGGGAACTGAGACCTTAGCAGGAGGGGCCACATCCCCTGCATCAGATGGGGGTTGCACTGTTCCTTTACAACCCCAAGATCCAAGTTCATGTTTGCTGCCATGCACCAAAGCAGATCCTGCTGGGCACAAGGGTCATCCCAGTACGCCAAAGGTCATTGGCAGGTTGCTTCAGCTGAGGAAAGAGGATGAAGGAATTTGTGATCTACAGTACAGTGTGGTGCCAGAGTCGGGTTTGTCATCTGAGGCGTTCAAGGAACAAGGGGGCCTGTTGATGGTGTTGCTGCGGTGATGGAGGTTCATCCTCCGAAGGGTGGTTAAGCCCACCTGCTAGACCATTTCTGGAATGATTGCGGGGTGGCGTTGCAGCATGCCCTGGAGTCGCCTCTTTCCTTTTGGGAGGCACCATCACTATAAAGACCACTCTGAGGTCTGCTCCGAGTCCCCACCAGTGCTGACTGTGTCAACAAGGAGGACGGTGCTGCTTACACGCAGGCTTCTCTCCTGTCAGGGTCAGTGCCTGGGACGATGGGGATCGATGGCACTGTGGCTCATCATCTGATGGTGCCAAGGAAGCGGAAGTTGCGCTTGCCCTTCTTGATCCTTGTGAACATGGTACTGAAGGTCTGTGTATTTATATGGGTGAAGAGAGATACCCATTGGCCAACTCCTGCTCTAGTCCCGGGGTGGTGCCAGTTTCCAGTGCCTGGGGGGAATCTGCCAATGGCTCCAATGCCAGTACCACCTCTGCCATGGAGGACCACTCCTTGACTGAGCGAGCCGGCTTTCCTTCTGACTGCATTGACCTGCACAGTGCCAGGGATGTCAGTTCTGATAGGACTCTCACCTCTGTGAATGCCTCCGGTGTCAAAGGGATGGGTATGCACTCCGGATCCTTTCCCCGATGTAGAGTAGCTGGCAGTGAGGTGGCATGGTGCTGAGGCGGTGCCAAGTCAGAGGCTGAGCTCAGCTTTTTACTAATAGCCAGAAAGCAGCGCTGGCTTTTTTCCAGTGCTAATCTGGCACATGGTGCCAGCAAGTCCTTAGACATAACGGGCAAACCTACAGTCAGTTGCACCATCTGATCCTGGGTGCTACTGAGGAGGCTTCACTCCCTATCTTTGCATGTTTTTCATTTGAACGACTGGCATATGGGACATTTGTTCACCTGGTGCGACTCGCCCAGGCAGGAGAGGCATCACTTGTGTGGGGGGGGTCATCTATCAGAACTGCCTTGCAGCACACTGCACAGGGCTTAAATCCTGGCATAATTTCCATCACACGATAACAAGAGTAATTAGATAAGACAGAGACTCGCTTAATCACAAGGGCGGGCTGTTCTAGTACCATTGCTGAGGGAGGAAAGCAGGCACTGGAAGAGTCAGGGTCAGGGTCACATATATAGCCACAGTTGCAGCACAGAGGGAGCATTGGCCACTGACCCTGACAGGCTATAACTAAAAGACTTTCAGGATTACCGTGTACTGCAGCACATAGGGTATGTCCACACAGGGTTCCGTTGTTTTGAAACAAGAGCTGTTGTTTCTTAACGGCTTAAACCCGTTCTATTTTGAAACAACGGTTATGTTGAAATGAGTTGGTTCAAAATAATCCCGTTGGGACATGCTGTTTTGAAATGATGGTTATTTTGAAACAACTCATTTCGAAATAACCATCATTTGGACATGTTATTTCGAAACAAGCGTTGTTTCGAAATAACAGTCTGACCTTCTTCCCAGTGTGCACAGCACCCTGGGGAACAGTAAGATCCTGCCTGGGCATGCCTGTCAGGCAGCATGCCCAGAGCCTTTTTCAGGCATGGCTTCCCAGGTAAGAACTGCCACAAGGGGGTGACGGGGGGCCCCTGTCTGGACCCCTGAGGAGGTTCGCTGCCTCCTTGGGATCTGGCAGTGGCCAGACATCATGTCCCGGTTCCGGGCTTCCCACCAGAACCGGGACATTTACTCTGATACTGGTGCGGCAATGTCTGAGCAGGGCCACCCCTGCACCATGGAGCAGGCCCTCAGCAAGGTCAAGGCCTTGCGCCAGGACCATGCGTGGACCTGGGAGGCCCAGGCGCTCCAGGGGGCAGGGAGCACAGACACCTGCCCCTACTTCGAGGCGCTCCACTCATTCCTAGGTCCAGAGCCCAGAGGTCTCCCCGCTGAGGCGCTGGACACAGGAGTCCAGCGGAGCCCCTTGCTGGGCCCAGAGGCACCGGACACTGGGTCTGACATGTCTGTAGGGGGGGCCTCCGGCTGCAGTACCACCAGTGGCAGAGGCCACCCCATGCACCGCAGAGCTGTTCGCCGGAACCGAGGCGGGGAGTAGCATGGCGGACCAGGGGCCTGATACCATCCTGGCCCCTGGGGACTCCGACACAGAGCCTGGGATGGCTCACCAGATGTCTGGAGCACCCATGGGTAAGTATTCCCCTCCCACTGAGGCACACAGGGCTGGGCCTCTCCAGTAGGTCACGGACAGCGAGGGGGGTCCAGGGCCGGGCACCGGGACAGGTAGGGCACAGGGTCGGTGGGTACAGAGGCCCCCCCCCACCTTGGCCATAGGTCCCAGAAAGACAGGTGGCACCGGAGTCAGAGGCCCCTGTGTGCTTGGGGGTGGTTCACAGGGGCTGGGTGTTAAAGATGCAGCCGCATCTTGGGCAGGGTGGAGAGCATGCAGGCCACACCACTGGCAAGTGGCCTTGGGAGACCCCCTCAGAGCAAGGCATGGCTGAATCCAGGTCACCTTTGTGGGCACCACGAGCATGTGCACCTCCAGGGTACGGTTCCTAGATGTCAGGCAAAAGGAGAGCATGGTCCCCTTTTTACTGTCCTGTTCTTCTTTCTACCTTCATATTCTCTGCCTGGCAGGCAGTTTAAAATACAGGAGTTTGTCAGGCTCTTTACTGTAGGGGGTTGAAGGATCCTGGAATGCCATAGAATACTGATTTGTACAGGCAAGTGTTCCAGGGCCCCCTAAACGCCGATGAATACCACAGCCAGACAACATTTTCACCCAGGGTCCTCCAAGGTCCTCCATTAGGTACTTTCCTGGTCTCCTTTCAAGGCTTTGGGGGCTGGTAGCCCTACCCCAGGGCAGTGTCTCATGGGATCCTGGGTCCTGCTGACAGTCAGGGCAGAGGTGTGTGCGGAGACAGACTGCACACAGGTAGGGCCACAGCAGATGGCAGGGGCCAACTGTGTTTTCTGCTTTCCTCCAGCAGGTCACCCAGCCACTCACCAGCCACCACCACCACTGGCAGCCCGACGCCTCAGCCCGAGGGCACCCTGGAGGAGGAGGAGGGCCCCCCCCGGTCATGGGCGGAGCTCCTCGAGAGCCTTGAGGAGCTTGGCGAGCGGATGGAGGCATGCACCCAGGCCTGGCGGCAGGAGCAGGCCCAGCGCCAGGATGCAGCCCTCCGGGTCCTGCAGTAGGTGGCAGCGACAGATGACAGGGCGGTCGCGGCCCTGGAGTTGCTGAGCTAGCGGCTGCCAGCAGCCATCGAGACCCTCACTGCCAATGTCTGGGAGCTGGCAGAGTGGATGGCTCCCGCCACATCCTGCAGGGGGTTCACTGCCTGGCCCTCCCCGGAGGTGACACTGGACTGAGGGCAGCCGTGGGCACGGGCGGGGTACGCCAACCCCCCGGACCCTCCCACAGGACCTACCTGACTTCCACCTGACACCTGAACACCCGGACTCCCTCACCCCCTTCCCCCTCCCAAATTGCTGGCCCGCTCCCTGAAGTCCCCCTCCCAAGTTGCTGTCCTCTCCCTGAACTCCCCCTCCCCCTTCCAAGTTGCTGGCCCTCCCCCAGACTGCTCCCACATTGCCCCATCCCATATCCCTCCCCAGCCCTTCCCTGCCCCAACCCCTGTATTGTTAACTAAATAGTTTGGCACTTATTCTTGGTTTTGAGTGATTTTATTGGACGTAGTTGACAGTGCGGGTGGATGGGTGGGGGCTGGCTGTGGGCGAATGGGGCAGAGGGTGGTGTGGGGCAGGGCAGGCCTGGCCCTCAGAGTTCCTCCTGGGCAAAGGTGGTCCTGAGTGCATTGCACAAGGACAAGGCTCGCCGGGACGGGTGCTCCCGTGTGGGCACAGGTCAAGGTTCCTCATAGTCCCTGGCGAGGAGTCGTGCCTCAGCTTCCCATAGAGGTGCAATGTGCTCACCCCGCTGCTCACAGTAATTGTGGAGGGCCATGCACACGGCGATCACCTGTGGCAGTGTCCTCTCTGTGAGGTGGAGGTGGGTGAGGAGGCACCTCCACTGGGCCTTGAGGCGGCCAAATGCCCACTCCACCACCTGGCGGCAGTGGGTTGAATATCTGCCCGGAGGGGTTGAGGGGCCCTGCATATGGCTGCATGAGCCATGGCCGCAGGGGATAGGCCGCGTCTGCCACAATGAGGATGGGCACCTCTACTCCCCCAACATTGATGTTATGCGGGAGGGGAGGGGAGAAGGTGCCCGCCTCCATGCCCCGGAACAGGGCAGAGTTATGGAGGACCCTAGCATCATGGGCCCTCCATGGCCATCCCATGTAGCAGGTCTGGAACAGGCCGTGGTGGTCCACAAGGGCCTACAAATGATTGAATGGAACCCCTTGCGGTTGCGGACCTCCATGGCTCTGTGCTCCGGGGCTCGCATGGGGATGTGCATGGTGTCGAGGATCTCCGCACAACTGGGGAAGCCGAGGGTGGCCATGCCTGGAATGGTGTCCTGCAATGCCCCTTATGTCACCAAGCATCGCAGCAGGACTTGGTTGACAGCCCTGGTGACCTCCACGAGGATGTTGCCAGTGGTGGACCTCCCAATGCCAAAGAGCTGCACCACAGACCTGTGGGACTCTGGAGTGGCCATCTTCCAGAGGGTGATGGCCACTCTTTTGTCTACAGGGATGGCAGGCCTCATGGGGGTGTCCCTGCTGCACAGCAGCGGGGCGAGTTCTGTGACCAGGAGGTTGAAGCTGGCCCTGGTCATGTGGAAGTTCTGCTGCCATTCGTGGCCCCCCCCCCCAGGTCCACAGCACTATCCGCTCCCACAAGTCTGGGCTGGTCTCCCGGGCCCAGACCTAGTGCGGCACGGAGGGGGGGGGCAGGGCAGTAGCTCTGCCCTGTGGAACAGCTGGATGAAAGCCTTGGGCAGAGGCTGGGTACCATCTGGGTCTGCGAGCAGAGTGTCCCACATAAGCTGGATACTCTGCAGGCAGGCAGAGGGGCTCAGTGGCGCACAGCGCTGTCTGGGCAACCAGGCAATGTTCATTGCTTGCAGAGTCCTGCTAGCCAGAGTGGACTGGGAAGTGAGGTCAGGGCCAGCTTTTATAGGATTGGCTACCAACATGGCAGCCAACATGGCCCAGGGAAGCGGACATGTTGCCACACCTCCCATGGTCCCCTGCCCCGAAGCGAAATAGCAAGTCCACAGTGTGGACCTGCTATTTCTATTCCCACTTTTTTCCTTATTTTGAAATAGTTTTTGTTACTTCGAAATAAGTCATTTCGAAATAAGGCCGTTATTTCGAAATGATTTGTTTCGAAATGACCTATTTCGAAACACGCACTTGTGTGTGGACATAGCCATAGAGACCTGTAACTGAATGATGTGAGCAGCGCTCAAAGAACTACAAGGTCTGAGCAGTAAAGACCTAAAGCAGCATTCTTTAAACTCTGAGTTCTGAGAATGAGATTAACTCTTTGCCAGCTTTTTTGAACAAATTTTTTAGGATGACCTTGAAATGATGGGGCCTATAGCGTTCCCTTATCTACATTCATAAAATGTCTGTACATATGAGTTTCCCTAACACAGAAATAACACAATGCCTTTTTTTTTTTGTAGCTTTCCTGAATTGTGGCTGCTAACAAAAGAGGTTTCAACAAGCTAAAGTCACTCACGACCTATATAAGAATGTGCAGGGTGAAAAGAGGTTAGGCAATGTGGCAGTTATTTCTGTTGCAGCAGGGGAATGGTCAGGCACAGAAGACAGCGCACAAACAGGGGTTTAAGTTCAAGATTTATTGGAGTGGCTTATAGGAAGGAAGAGGTGGGCCACTCTCACTCATACAAACTCAAGCATTAGTGCAAGCATGACAGCAGCAATGGAAGCAGGCTGGACACAGAAGAGGACTTGGGGACCAAACTTCAGAGGCAGGAGGGTCTTGGGAGGTTGGTGCTCAGAAGGGTCTCTGCCAATGAGGGTCAATCCTTTTCATCACCAAGTCAATAACAACTGACCCAGGAGTTTATATTCCTTTTGCAGGGTTCATTGGAGGGGTACAGCTGTGTGTTATTTTTATATTTTATACTTTAACTGACTACCCTCCCACCATACTACCCTCACTTTGTGGGTGGCAGGGAATATGAGGCCGCCCCATGATATCAATGCAAGACAGATCAGAGATAGAGGTAGCTAGCAAGGCTTGGGTGTTAGGACCCCCATCAGGTCTCTAAGGAAGGTCACATGGGCTTTTAAACCTCTATTTTCTTCTTGCAGTTTCTAGACCTATCTTGTGCATCCTACAATTTAACTGCCAAAATGGCAGAGGGTGCAGCTTGAGCCTGGGCTTTCCACAAATCTTGTTCCCACTTTGACTTCATTAAATCCTGGTGCAGTATCTCTGATTCCCTGCTGTGTTCCGCTTTAGCAGCCTGCCAAGCCCAACATCTTTGTCCTAGGAGCCAAGCAGCAGAAACCACTTTTCCACTGTTGTACAGTGAATAAAAGGTTAAATATTTTATGTTAGTCTTGAATTCTGGCATAGTGGACTGTCCTGAGACCAACCCTGCACTCCCTGGGTCCAGTCCCAAGCTCTGCAATTGTGTCAATGGGGGCGAGGGATGACTTGCTGCCCCTTCCACCTATTCCTTCTGCGCCGCCTCCTGCACCTTATGCTCCTTCCAAAGCGATGGTATGGCATTATTTACTTAGGGTCACGACTTCCTGTGGAGTAGCCTAGGCTAGCCCCAAACACCTGGCACGGGTGCTGCAAGGTGGCTTCAAGTAGCTAGCTTTTCCTGTATGGTCTGTGCAGCATACCACCGTGTCCACCCAAGGAGGGGTTGGGGGGGGATTAACCCCTTGTTGCCCATATTCTTCACGAGAAGGTTGCACTGGGGGAATGGCCAGGCAACAGAAGACAACACACAACAAGGGGTTTAAGATTTATTGGAGTGGCTTATAGGAAGGAAGGGTGGTGGGGGACTCACACTCATATAAACTCAAGCATTAGTGTAAGCATGATAGCAGCAATGGAAGCCAGCTGGACACAGAAAAGGATTCTCAGTGACCAAACTTCAGAAGCAGGGGGGTCTTGGGAAGTCCGTGCTCAAAAGGGTCTCTGCCAATCTGCTGCCAGTGAGGGTCACATCCTTTTCATCACTGAGTCAATAACAACTGACCCAGGAGTTTATATTCCTTTTTCAGGGTTCATTGCAGGGGTACAGCTGTGTGTTCATGCCTTGCAGTTTGGTGTGTGGGTTTTTGGTAAACAGTGACTTTTGCTAATAATACTTACTTTTGCTTCACACTCACACTTATTTCCATACACTCATGGAAAGGATCAACAGCAAGGGAAAGTCAAAAGTTTAGTAAGGGATTGGGGGGGGGGCACCCAACAATGTCTATAGAGAATGTAAAGGCGAGTTGAATAGACTAGGGTGCCCTAATTAATGAGATTTCTTCAGAGGAGGCTAGGAAGCTATCTGTATAAGAAGTATGTAGTGATGGTTCTTGGGGAGCAAGCTGCAATGATGGTGAAAGTTTGGGTATAAATCTTCAAACTGGGCCTGAAATATTCTTGGCACAAAACTGATTGTAGTAGGTTACCTTTCATACTGAGCAAGGCTGTCACAGTTGATTAGTAAGCATCAGTTACACTATTCATTGGCACTATTTGTGCAAATACCATATTCATTCCAGTAATTGCTAGTAAAGCAGTACACGGTAGAAAATAAACTGCATAAAATTACTGTCCAACATTCTTGTTACACAAAGCTCTCATAATTAAAAGTACAGTGAACTTGCTCTGTTATTTTAGCCTAATTAATTCTTGGGCATATTCCAATAACATATCCAGCTGAAATAAAAAATGATACAAGCATAATTGGTATAAAAACCTCATACATACAGGACATGATCCAAGATCACCGTGTGTTGGGCAAATGGTGTCCTGTGCACACTAGGGTCTGCCGTGACCACACCTGCTGATGGCAGGACAGGCAGTCTGAGAGACACCACTACATATGTCAGTATGATCCTTTACATCAGGGGTCGGCAACCTTTGCTGATCCCTGTGCCAGCCCTACCCACCACACCTTCAGTAGGTGCCAGGGCAGGGCCAAAAGTGGGCAGGGCCAGGACTCCAGTTCCCAGCCAGAATGGGCACCGGCACCGGCACACACCTATGGGTGGCCTCCGGTTCCTAGCTGGGGATGCCACCGGCTCCTGTGAGCGCTTGTGGCTGGCCTCCCATTCGCGTCTGGGGGCAGGGCCAGGGCCAGCTCCCGCTCCCACCAGTGGGAGGCCTCCTATTCCAGAGGCGGGGCCTGCTCCCTTCAGCAGTGGCAGCTCTGGGCAGGCCGAACCATGTCTCTCCCCTCTAGCCCTTCCCAGAAGGGAGCAGGACCAGCAGGGGCCAGGAGCCTAACACTCTGCAGCTTCTTTGTCCCTGATGGCTACGCACCCCAGCAGGGAACCGTGGCCAGCAGGGGCCTACAACTGCAGCACGCGGCTCTTGTCGCCCCAGGTGCTCAGTGCTGGGGGAGCAAGGCCAGCGGGGAGGCCTGAGTGGCGCTGTGTGCTGTTCAGGCTCAGCCTGCATGTAATTTTTGGCACACGTGCCAGGGATTGCCAGTCCCCGCTTTACATCTTAACATTCCAAAACATTCCTCCACTAAAGATGGTCAAACAAAGTTGAGAATGCTTTGAAAAAACCCCAATTTCTTCTCGTTTCTCACCATTTCCCACCACAATTTTATCCTTAAAAATGTAAGGAACATTTTGACAGGATGGAATTGTATTATCTGAATTTCAATACAATGGTTGATAATTTAGGAGGCTTCATTCTAATTGCTTCAAAGATGGGTGAACTTACAGAAAGGAATGAAACTAAATGCAAGGGGGTGTAAAACATAGGATCAGGTCATAAAGTAACAGCAAATCAGAGCAGTTTACAGGCTCAAACCATGGGAAGCCTGAAGTCAAATTATCCTTTGTAATGGGAAAAGAATCCATAGTCTCGATTCAGTCCTGCTTTCACAGAATTTAGCTTGCATATTAATTCGAGTTCAGCTGTCTCTCTTTGAAGTCTTGATGTCCCAGGTACAGCTCTAATGACAGTCGTTAACAAATCACAAAGCTCATGCAAAAAATAAATCTGTTAGTCTTAAAGTGCCACACAACTCCTTGTTGTTTTTTCACTGGACTAGACTAACGCGGCTATCCCTTTTAAAATTCATTCTAATTGCCTTTTTATACTGTTGTTGTTCTTTCTTTTTATTTAATGAAGTCCTAGAGTTCTTAATTCTGTCCTAAATGAAATTTGTTGACATCCAGGGCTAGGCAGGAACTTTAAGATGGAAGATTTTTTTTCATCAGAAAATGCCAATTTGTTGAAAACAAACCATACAGGAAAGATAACATTTCAACATATTCCCCCCGCCCCCACCAACCAACCAAAAAAACCAATGAAAAAAAACAAACAAAAGAAACCCACCTGGTTGAAGAAAGAAGGATATTTAAATTGTCAAAACAGTCAAATTTTGATATATTCAAAATTAAAACTTTTTCATTTTGAAATGACTCTTCATTTAAACATTTTACTGGTTTATATTAAAATATTTTTCTTAAAAAAATCAAAACTGAAATAAAACATTTAGAGTCACTCTATCCATAGTTAGTTTCAGAATAACAACTGACAGAAATTTTCAAGATTTTGACTTTTTATTTGAGGTAGATATTTTTGGAAATTTTAACCACTCTCAAGGGACAGGAAATTGCTCTTGGCCTTCTCTACTGACATCAGTCCTACAGATAACTTAATTGCCAAATTAAGCCTCAGTTTCAAAATGAATTCATGAAATCATGCCAGCAAAAAGTCTGGAAGCACTGTGCATAACTACACAGCACATTAGGATCTCCATGGTTAATACTATAACTTTTTTTTTCCACGAGAAGTCCAATTTTGACGTTTCTAAACCTCCTGGCCCACATCTCTTAACGTACATGGTGTTTGATCTTTCAGGGCTAAATCTGCTTGCCCTTTAAATAGGTCCACAGTTAGGGCATTCTTCTCTCCTCTTTCCACATGGTCCATAAAGGGTCAAGCAGAGTTATAGTTCCTGAATTCAGGGGAAAACAGGAACTGCACTTCAGCCCCAAAATTTCAAATTCCATGAGTCAGACTCTTTGCCCCTTTCTCCCTCTTTTCAGGTCTGGTGTTGATGGGATGGAGAGGCAGTGGGAGGATTAGCAGAAGTTCTGTCCCATTGCCTGGAAAAGAGGTGGGAAAAGGCAGGAGTAGAGCCTTTTTTTCCCCAAAATTGATTTGTTTGTGAAGAACTATTGACATCAAAATGTGATTTCCATAAAAAAAAAGTCATGACTTTTTTCATTTTTCTACAATACAGCAAAAAATGATCAAAAACATTATTAAAAAACAAGCAAAAATTTCATTAATATTTCGAAACATCCAAATAAAAGATGGGTTTAATACCACCAGCACTGTGATCCATTTTGAATCTTCAAAAATGAAAACTAAGTAATTTCAGTTTTTCACAAAAAATAGATATGTTATTTTTATCTGTGCTAACATCTACATTATGTTGAATGCAAATATAAACGTATCTTTAGCTATAGGATTAATGGAAAATTTGCAGCTTGATATATTATGTTCCTTTCTACAGCACACCAGAAGGCCATATTCAAAACAAATATGAATTAATAAGTAGATAAAAGAAATGAAATTTGCATTATAACTAGAAGCCAATAGCACCTCACCTCCCAAAAATCTGAAAGCATCACCAGCCGAAACGCAAAATGACATAAAAAAGACAAACAAGAGGAGAACCATTAATTCAAATGCTATACAAAAAGTAGGATGTTTTAATAGCTTGATGTTCCTCTCAGTGCACTCGTGTAAATTACAAGCAATGCTATAGAAGTCACTGCCATAATTATGGTGCAAAATGATGCAAGGTAGAAGATAATCAACACCTTATGGGAGAAAGTGTTGTCTTCAGTTAAAACATACTGTAAAAGTATAGAAAAGCAACATTTTTTGAATGAATTCCTATTTTTCATTGATGAAAAGTATCATAAAATGCAAGTATCTTGAAATTAAAGGAAACATCCATTTTGAAAGAAACTATTAGTAATAGCTTCAACTGATGTGACTTGGCATAGTTCTGCTTAAATGCATAAAACTATTCTGACTTCTACTAAGTGAAGACTTGGCTCCAGATAACAATACAAAGTCAGTTAAGGTCACCCATTCAAAAGGCCTTTTCTATAGTGAATGCATAAAACTATGTATGTTGTATTTGTTCACAGCACAGAACAATGATAATTGTATTTAAAATTCAGGTGTGACTCAGGTCTGCTCTACACACAAATTTGCTTCCATTTATTTAAATTGCTTGGCACAAATTCCTGTTTTGGAGTAAGAGTATGTTATTTCAGTATTGTTTAAAGTTGTTCCTATCTGAAATTAGCTAAATGAAAATAAACTTGATTTAAACCAAAACAGGGTTCACATAGCTTTTTGGACCAGTTTAACTAAACCAGTGCAATATAGACAAGGCCATAGAAACCATTTGTCTTTCTTTAACTCAACATTTAAATATACTTAGGAGGATGGTAAAGGGAAAAATATTCTTTCTGGTCAATGAAAGGGGTGAACTACAAACAGAAAGCTGAAAGAAATTAGGTCTATTTATGGATGCTGCTAATTGTTTCTTTTTTCCTGAAATCTCTTTTCCTGGAAATTTTTTATGCACTAATTTTCATGTAATTGCTGAGTAGGAGGAACCTGAGCAAAACATGAAAGGAATATGCGCTATTTTTAAAATGCCTATTTACATTTATCCTTTGTTGATTCCTTCCTAAATGGTAACAGCACACAAAGGGGAACATTCCTCATTTTCTGCCCAAGTATTTCATTTTTCCTTAATTCCCTTAGAGCCTGTTGTCAAGCTGGAGAGGGCATTTTTTGTATAGATAAAGAATATAAGAAGGAAGGATAGCACTGAACTAGGCCATAAGAAATTGGGTTGGTTCCTAGCTTTGCTAAAGGCTGACTTCCTAGAAAACCTAGAATGAGTCACTTAATTTCTCCATGCCTCAATTCCCCAAAGTTTGTAAAATCTGTGGGACAGAGACTCTCTCTTACTGTAAATATGTACAGTGCCTAGCACAGGGGGTCCTTTATGCAATACTTTAAAACCAATAATAAGATAAAATCTTGGATTGGTTAGAAAAACTTACTGTATTCTTCTGAGATCCAAATGAGAAGAAACTTCCTTCTACCATTTTTCTGGAAGGATTCTATCAGACTGCCATAATAAAAGAAGTATCATGACAATGAATACACTTATAGCCCTGCATTTGCTTGATAATGAGTATTTGTTAATTATGGATGGTTGGGACTATAGTGAGAGGAGTAGGTCTGCTTATTGTGGACTGTCTGATATGATGTCTAGTTATATTTGATTTACCTCAGCATCCCAGATGAGTCCATATAATCATCATATATAACCAGATTCCAAAGTTCTTACTTATAGTGAATTGTGCCTTACTTTAGGAGTACTCCCAATGAAGTCAGTGATACTGGTTGTGGAGTAAGGTACCACTCAGTGGCTATGCCCACACTAGGGGCTTAAGTCAACTAAAACTGCCTTAAGTCATCTTAGGCAACACCCAGTCTATTTATAGAATTTATTAAGTTGACTTAAGCAATTGCTTTAGTCAACTTAGTAACTCCTACCCTGTAAGTTGACTTAAGCATTGAAATCAACTTTACAGGTAGTGCCTGCCCCCTTGCCCGCCCCAGGGCATGATAAGGCTTCAGGGTCCCGATCAGGCCTTCACAGCCCAATCTGGCTCCTGCTGTGCAGCGAGGAGCTTGGGGTTGGATCCGGATCCAGCTCCCGGCTCCTCTCTGCAGGTGGCAGGGGCTGGCAGTCAGTTCTTGTAGCCTGCAGAGAGGGGCTGGGGTCCAGATAGACTTAAAGTTGACCTCGTTAAGTCAACTTCCAAGGGCCCCTCAGTGTAGACATAGCCTGTATGCCCAAGGACGGCAGAATCTGGTTCTAAAGAAATAGGAGAAGCATTTGCCGTTAGCATACAAATGAGCTGGAGACCAGGACTCAGCAGGGAAGTGGAAACTCGGGGATCAATCCTTCAGAGCAAAAGTTTGTGTTTCCTTATTTCTTTCAAATGTTATTTTTCTTAAACTTGTTATAGCCTCTCAATCTTAACTTTTTCTCCTTCTTTTCATTATTTTTCCTTTATAAGTGAAATAAGAAATTCTCCTCTTTAGTCTTTCTTCAGAAATGCTGGTAATTCAGTTCTTGATGGAAAATAAACATATCTCTAGAGAGAACAAGAACATTGTCAATGCCTCCAGCAGTCTGAGCAGAAGAGAAAATCATGGTCATTTCTTTTATTAGGTAAAAACATGTTTATTATCAAAACAGGAGAAGCTGAGTGATGATAGTGTGAGATGAGCTCTCAGAGAGCTTGAAGGCCTGTTCATGAGAGAAGATTAATAAACCCACCTTCTCAATAATATGACAGAGAAAGCAGCTCCAGTACTTCATGAGCCACAGCAGCACATCAAGGGAAGCCAGGCATACCTCCAGTGCCAAGGAATCTAGTAGGCAACAAGTCCAGGAGCTATTCATTCCTTAAGAAGGAAACTCAGGAATCATCCCTAGTGAATAATTCACTTGCAGCCTAGTTGGTAGCCCAAGAGTCTAACTGCCAGACTAGGAATCAGGTAGGAAACCACCAAATAAGGCTGCTTAACTAAGAAGGCCAAAATTTCTCACTGGAGAGATCAATAATCAATCCATCAGTACAGGTGGGTGGATGGGCATTTTATGCAGGTGTTTAATGGCTCAGGATCAGAGGAGGCACTCTGAGGATGCATAAGTAGGGGAGTCCAATTCCAGGTTATGTTTTGGGGCCTGTTTAAATGCTTTGCCACTACCATTCTTCCTCTCAAATTCAATTTTAGAATTAAGTTCTGCAACAAACACAGTAAATCTGCTCTCTGACATTAAATCTATGTTAAAGGCATGGAACTGTTTGAATTAAACTCTGTCTTTCTTTCATGTACTATATAATAAATGAAGATAATTATATTTATATCCAGCCTTGGGAATGCTTATTAAAAAAAGTTCTTTTTCCCAGTGTCCAGAACTGTAATTATATCAAAGTGGTATTATGTGGCCTTTATGAAGTTGGTCAAGTTTCTACTTTTTCTCACATTAAGTTTGACTTTTCCCATCATGTCACCCGGAGAATAAGATCACACCTTACAGAGTGATGTAATATCATTTGTGACTAAGTTATAGCAGCATTCAACTAACCTGATGCAATGTCTTAGGAAGCAAATTTATTACATTTTTCCATTGTCTGGATGTTTGGTCCAAATTGAATGTCTGCACTAACAAATATGCTGTGAATGTAAAAAAAGAGAAAGAAAACTGGAAATGCTTATACAAAAATAATCCTTATATTATTTTTCCTCTTTCCTTTCCCTCCCTTTCTCTCCATCTGCCTTTGATGTGGTATTCTGTATACAGTTTTAGTTAACTCAGTTTTGAGATATTAAGGACAAATGACAAGGGGGAAGAATTAGGATTTCAATAGCATTACATTAATGAATTTTTCATTTAGGACATTTTCTCATGGGATGCATTTTACATTCTTGTAAAAACAACTTCCAGCTTTGCCATCAAGGAATTGTATGGTGTAGAACAACAACATAGCTGTTGTTCAGTCTACACTACCTTTTCTGTCCTTATACTTTGTTTTTATTGAGTTTTTCAACAACTGTTGAATTAACCTATATTGTCCCTGAAGCATTAAATAGTGGAGGCTATTATGATGTCAATGTTCAACTGGTAAGCATCCCAGATATAGGTAACTAACTTTATTTCACAGGGGAATGGACAAAATGTGCTTTTTTTTTTTTTTAATCTTGAGAATTTGACCGTATCTTTCCAAAGATAGCAGCAATTAGTAATAGTTTAACTAGTGCGCTGAACTATGAAGATTCTTCATTAAAACATAAAGTAGGTCAGAAGAACTACAGTCATGTATAGGGACTGAAATCCCAAAGTCTTATAGTTGAATTTACTGGTATGCCCAAGGTTTGTTGGAGCTCAGTCAAAAATGAACAGAAGAAATCAATATGTTAGAGCGACAAAGGTTTCCTTTAGCCTGATTTCAAAATACAATGTAATCTGTTTTCTATTTGTGAAATGTTTGCCAGGTTATGATTTCCTCAGTATTTTTAAACTTTATCCAGGTCTATATGCAACAAACAATAACTAAACATTTACATTACATTTTGAATATTCATTGTGAATAGTCCATAGTTAAGATGAAAGCTTAACTATGGACTATTCATAGTGAATATTCAAAATGTAATGTAAATGTTTAGATATTGTTTGCCACATATAGACCTGGATAAACTATTTGAAATGGACAATTAATTCATTTTTTTCTGTGTGTACACTGTGCAAAAAGTCATTTAGATTTTTTTTAAGAAATAAATATTTAGTCTCTAGGTTGTTACCAAATTGTTTGCCACAACTTTTGCTTTGGGGATTCAATATTTGCAATTTGCTGATAGAATTGTGTGATCGTTCATGTTAGTCAAATGATACTTTTTCTGCTTCCTGAATGGAAGTCCACCAACTAGAGCTGGTCAGAAAACAAGGTTCTTTTTCTGGAGAAAATTTCAATAATTTTGTTTTTTGCTAATTTTGATTGTGGAAAATATTCCTTTTTCAACAAAATAACAACCACCAAGAAATTTTGTTTTGGGGTTGTGAAATCTGAGTTTAAGTGTTTGATTTCCAATACAATATCAAAAACTTCTAGGCAAAACAGGCACAAATATTTTCAATGGAAAATTTTTGGTCATCCCTACTCCAGAACCTACAAAGATTTAAAAATGTTTCCTAAAATGTTTCTAGCATAAATAAATTCTGTTTCATGGCACTTTCTTGTTCTGTAATTCTCATCACAATCAAAAATGTGCTTGTGCAGATCACTATGAAAAGTGGTAGTGATATAGTGATGCTGTTTTTTTATGTGAATGAATATTTGAGACTCTTTTTTGTAAGCAATCACCCAACTCTAGTCACAAAAATCAGCTGATACTATTTTGGTTACCTGATCAGATGACAAGTGCTAAAGGGGTGCCCATTTTAGTCTAGTTCAGAATCTCACTTTGTCAGGTTATCTCCCACAAAAACTCGTGTGATAAATAAATTTGTTAGGCTTTAAAAGTGCCACCAGTGCCTTGTTTGTTTTGCTGATCAGATGAGCCTAACTCACCTCAGCATGCAGGTTTTAAGTAGTCATGGAAGTTTTAAATCTCTCATGAAGACATGACAATGCTGAGAAGAAGGGGGGGAAAAAGCAAGTAAACAGGGTTTGGGAAATTTTAGAAAATATTAATTCTTTGCCTTGCTGGGCCAAATGGGCTTTGCCTGAAGCATCATTCCCTAGAAAAATTAAATTACTGCAAGATTTATTGGCTGGGTGCAGAGTTTAGCTAATTAACTCTTTTTATATTCACATAAAGTAACTGCATATGTGTATGTGGTCCAAGCGGTGAACAGTTCAGCCTGTCTGACTCATTTGGCCTGAAATTAATAGAAGTCTTTCCATTTAATTCAATGGGCATTGGATTCAGCATTTCATTGGCTTTGTATCAAAGTTATGGAAAAGGGATTTAGAAGTTTTGTCTCCTGAGGTGTTAAACAGTGTTACATCCCATTTAGAATATAAAACTTCCAGTACAAACACTTAAAATTTATTTTGCAAATATTCATTTGAGTAGAACTAACTTATTCAAGTATTCAGGGTCAGTTAACACAAAAATTGTGTGATTAGTGCTAAAATAATTTGATTTTTTAATTTAAATTTTTATTTTAAAATGTATTGAAAAATTTGGCAGGATTCACTGCCAGGCTTTTGGACAAAGTATTAAGTAACAAAGTACAGAAGTATATTTTGATCTAGAGGCAGAGCGATTTATTCAAACTGATTAAATTAATAACAGTGGGGATAGATTTAATAACCTTGCAGGTAAGTAGAACAATTTGCCAGAGATCTAATTTAAATCTCAAAGAGAAGGCTAGGTAGATTAATTTCTTAAGCAAAATTTGATGTAAAAAGTATTATTCTTTATAGAAATACTAAAACTGAACAAAACATCAAATCAATGTTCTTTTTATACAGAACCATTAATAAACCGGTAAATTTTATAAAAAAAAGTACAGCTGGCCAAAAAAATGGATTAAAATGTCTGGGAAAAAAGTGTGTATTATTGCACTGTTTTGGTGAAAGTTTGAACATGTCAAGATTTTCTGACAAGCTGTCCAGTTGTGAACTCACGAATTACATGATCAACTATTCAGAATGATTCTGTAGTTCAGAACGGTTTCTTCTAAGCGCTTTGATTCTGTCATCACTAAACAATTCTAATGAGAACATGCACAGCACAGGATCCAGGGCATATGCGTATTATATGCTTTCTGGCAACAAGCATACACAAGTACTAACAAGATTGCTAGAATTGTTGGATGATAATATATTTTATGAGGTACTGTAATATATGTAGTTTAAGATGCTAATGTTTTAATGAAACTTTTAATGTCTTTCCTTATTATTATATATAATTTGTAAAGTTTCTATGATCTGTGAAGTACTTTAGAATGGTTCATGATAAAAGGTACTATATAAATACAAGCTGTTCTTATTCTTCTTATTAATTACTTATTAATTATTATTAATTATTGTTATGTAAGACGTAGACCAGTAGTGAGGCAAAAATACAACTTATTACCATGCAGGACTTGCACAGAACAGTAAGTCATAATAAAGTTTACCTAAGGTTGGATGGAGTGTGGGAAGTTGTGTAGCTGGTTATTGATTAGCAGAAGCATGGGTCTTTTCTTGTAGGTCAAGGAGAAGAGTTCAGACAAGGACCTGGAAGCTCAAGCACAGGTGAGTCTCCAAATATTTTTTCTATATCACACAAGACATTTTCACTAGCATGTCCACCCTCTCATGGGATTTTTATTCATATAGATATTCACACACACTTATGGAGCAATGCAGGCATGAAATTTGCACTAATTGCTATTTGCTGAAAGAATTTTACAGTGTGATATTTCCATACCTCTTAAGTTGTCAAGGCCCAAATGTGGGATGCAGCATGAACGAAGCCCATAAGTGACAAATTAGTCATATAAGAAACTTAAAATGCTGTGAGAGTCTTTCTTTTAATGTAAAGAACTCTTACGGTAACCTCAATTTCCTGAGTGTTTATTTCTACAGGAAGTAACTTTTGGCAATAAAACTGAGCCACATAAGATTTGTGTGGAATCCTGGAAACTTTAAAACTAAAATGTGTAAAGAGTGATTTCCCCCCAAATGAGATATAGTTGAAAGGTACCGGTACTTCCTTGCATGATGGGTGTGGAGAGAACTCAAGTTTTTGTCTGTTTGTTTGTTTGCTTGTTTGCTTATTTGTTTGTTTATTAGAGGGAGGGATTTAATAAAGTAATCGTGATGTTGATATAAACCAGTTTGTTATGAGTGAAAAAGTGTCCTTTTTAAAAACAGATTGCAGATTGCTATATGTTATTTAAATGCAAATGTGTGTTGGTTAATGACAGTAAAGATAGTGTCCCCTTTCATGACTAGATAATTATACCACTATCACAATCAGTTATACAAAAACCTGATTCATGTAAGTCTTATGCTCACCCCCAACTCCCACCCCTTCTTGAATACTAGTGAAATGGAATCCAGATCCAAAATCTAACCAATAACTTTATTCAAAGCCAGTGGCATGCCATGATATTTTTAGTCAAGCACGCAGAATGGCATCCTTCATGCAGCATAATCTCCCAGAAATGGCATATGCAAAGTCATTCTGCAAAGAGAATGACATTTTGCTTGGAAATAAGAACTTATGATATTCACCTACCACCACATTTCAGCCAAGGAAGCTGAAAGATGTGTCATAAGAAGTTCACATATACAGTATGTATTTCACAGGGTCATAATATACTAATTCCATCCAGTAGAGGGCAGTGAGGTACATGCTATGTTCTAATAGTTGACAAAAGCAGTTTTATTATATTTACTAGATATTCAAAACCCCAAATTAATATCCATCTCCAGTTCTCTTATTAGCTATCTGATATGGAAACTCTACAACATAAATAAAAAGGAAGTAAAAATTAACAGCAACAACTACTTCCTAAGAAAATGCAAGAAACAAAGGCCCATTGCCAAAGATCTCATCATCCTACAACCCTCTGATCACTACATACAACTACAAACAGATTGAACACCTCTACACAAGAAGCTCAGAGCAGCCACTTACTTTGTGATACATACTCCAAAAGGGACCAACTCAAATGAGAAATCATCACATACTCCCATATGCTGGAGGAAAATAAACCAGGAAAGTTACTTAAATTAGAAGAATTCTAACACCATCACTATCTCATCTGACTGGAGATCAAAGTGCATAAAATCATATTTTAATCATTACATTGATTTCTTCAGGAAAATAATATCACATTCACCATAAGGTCTCCATTTCCAAGAGGACAGTCCTTGAACTTTAACCATCAGATAGTGATCAAGCTGGCAGACAAAGGGAGTGACATTGTAGTGCTCAGCTGTGATGTCTCTGTTAAGGAGGCCAACTGACAACTCTTTGGTACCACCGGTTATGAAGAATTCAAAGATCCCATGCCACAGTTTGCCCAGGAACTTAAGGATATCATCAAATCCTTCCCCAGACACCTCCAAGAAAAAGTCTACAAACTCACCCCTCACAAATGCACCCTCAGGATTTTATAAATGCTTCGCAAAATACATAAACAAGGGAAACAGGCAGACCTATTGTATCTAGCCACTGGACTCTTACTGAAGGAATACTGAACTTATAGTAAACCATCTTCTAGCCACTTACCACACAAAAAACCAGCTTGTTCCAGGAAATAACTGATTTCCTCCACAAACTCTGAATATTAAAAACCTCCCTCAGATCTTTATCTTCCCCACCGTGGTTTTTTACACCAGCATCTTTCACAATGATGATTTAACTGTCTGCCTCAAATATTTTTGAGACAAAGGACAACCCTCCACCCCAAACACATCACCAAACTCATCCCTTTCATCCTCACCCACCAAAATATCACATTCAACAATGAATACTTTGTCCAAACCATCAGAACAGTTGTGAGTACTAGGAAGCCTCACCAAAAGCTCTTCATTTTGAGGAAGAATTTCTGGACGAATGAACCACAAAACCATCAATATAACTAGATAAATCAATGACATTTTCATGCTCTGGACAGACAGCTTAAGCTCCCCCATAGATTTCCACAACTTCAACAACCATCATCCAGCCATTAAATTTAGTATGAAAAGCTCCCAAATTAACATCCATTTTCTGTACACCAAAAGTCAGCTTTAACAATGTAACCCTATAGATATTCAAATGCAAGAAACCCACAGATCATCACACTAACTTTCATAGATCCAGAAACCACTGCAAATGGGCCAAAAAATTTGTCATCTACAGCCAGGCACTCAGATATCATAGAACATGCTACAAAGAAAGAGTGTGGCAAATACACATTAACATACTTAACATCACCTTCACCAAACAAGGAACCTGCACCAGAGATGTAGATCACATTATGGAATGCACTACTCAAATAGAATCCAAGATGATAAACTTCAGTACAGAAATAAAACCATTTCTGACACCACACCGCTAATTGTCACCTACCCCCTCACTCGGAGATTTTCCCTTTTGGAGGAATGTACTCCTGAAATAGAGGCTTGGATGTCTAGACCAAAATGGTATAGAAAAGAGAAGTGAATGACCATTACAAACCACATGAAAGATTTTTTGTATGTCTGCTTTCTATGAAAATGCATGCAACCACATGTTACCAGCTCAAAAGCTCATGGAAAGTAGATTCAAAATGTGCTGTCTATGAGTGTTCAGATTACAAATCTGAATCTATC
Organism: Podocnemis expansa; assembly: GCA_007922195.1. Classification (NCBI taxonomy): domain Eukaryota; kingdom Metazoa; phylum Chordata; order Testudines; family Podocnemididae; genus Podocnemis; species Podocnemis expansa. The sequence goes on along the minus strand of ML682057.1, from coordinate 3,804,262 downwards.
ATCCAATCAGGCAAAGAAAAACAATACCATATGGCAAATCATAAGTAGGCCACACATCTAGAATTTCTGAATTCTAATTTCACACAGCAAGCCATTCTAAAACATTTGAATAACTGCAAATACTGAATGCATTTAAAAATCATATTATCTGTTCATGGAATTGGAAAAGAGGCAAAATTAATCAAATAAATTATTAGTTGCACCTTATTCACTGAGTTCTAGTGACTGATTAAGCTGCATATTGGAAGTAACCAAGCTAGCTATTTCTTAAAAGGTAGAACCAATAACTGAGGGTAGGATGCCCTTAAGGAAGTGCTCTTCAGAAATTCAGATGATATTTTCTAAACTCAATCATGCATTTTTTGGTGTGGTATTAGCATTTTTTTCTTTTGCATTTTCCAGGCCTTTTTATTTAGTAAATGCTCCTAAAATATATCTTTGGAAGGGAATTTCCTGTGTATAGGCCTAGCTTTCCAATAGCAATAGGTTAAAGAACATAAAAATCATTGTAATCTCTTTTTCCCAAATTACTTAGTCTGACAATATGCCATAACTAAATATAATGTTGATTTATAGCATTTCTTATAACTGTTATATCCATTAGACACCAGAAAACATGTTCGTTTCTGCTGTGTTCATAAGCTCCTATAGCATTAGCTAAAATATTTTACTCAAGAATGGTTTACCTTTTAATCTGAAAATAAAATTAGACAGGAGTTTCCAATAACCGTTAAGTGACTTATAAAAAGAACTAGATACATTTAATGACTTGTACATGAAAAAGTGGTACCTGAACAGTCAAATGAACATTTGTATGCACAAAGACTGTGGCAATAGTTTTAAATATAGTAATTCTGGGTGCCTCAGTGATTCAGGATACTACTGAGTGTCCATGACTCTTACTGTAAATCGACGGGATGTGACGGCACTCAGTCCCACAGCTGCTTATGAACATAGGACTTTATGTACTCACTGGGAAGAATATTGATTTGTATTAAATTTAAAGATGATTTAATTAAATTATCAATTTAATATTTAGCAGGAAAGTGGAGGACATTGAGAAAATTTATCTTAATATAAGCTGAATATATTTAGCTCAGGTCTTTGCACAATGTGCTACTGGTATATGATGTTCCGATAAAGCGGAGATAGTCCTTTTAAGAGTTAGAAGAATTTTGTCTGAAAAAAAGCACAACAAATTTTGTTTAACCATGTTAAAGTAACCATATAAAAACCATGAATTCTGCATCTGCCTAGGTATGGACATTTTAACAAAATTTAATTTTTGTTTCATAGTGAACCTTACATCTGTTGAGCCTATCATGTTTCCTGGGGCAAACAAATATCACAGAATTCGTGCAAACATTTGTATTTTCATATATAATGCAGCAATTTAACAAATCTCAGTTTTATTTGAGGATTTACATTCCTTATATATAGTAAATTGGTGTTTACCTAACTCGTACATCAAAGATCGAAGGTTGCAAAGAAAAAAAAGAAAAGAACAGGGGAGGAAATAAATAAATAAGTGTATTGAAATCGGGGGTCGGGGGGGGGGAAGGTCCTGAAATCCACAAATCCTACAATCAGCATGGTTCATGCACAACTCTAATGACTAATAGCTGGGCAAACAAACTAACAATTTACTCACAGAAAACAAATATACAGACATCTGCCCATGAACTCTGGTAGTTTCAGTTCCTTTCCTTAATCCAGTTCTTCTATGTGGAATTAAGTGGGTGGCTATGATAGATTTGTTAAAGCATTCAACACACAAAATCTGTCAGTTTACAGATGTGCTAGCCTAGAGCCATGTCTAGAAAAAAGGCTTAATCCTTTGATTTAAAGCAGTTTCGAGTCAGTGATCCACCCTTCACATTTACTTTAGGTATATATACATATACAGCAGGGATGTCTCACTAAGCAGCTTCCTTTGTAATTTAGGGTATTACCTACAAGAGACAATTTTAAACATAATGGGTGGGTGGCTACCATTAGCTACCATTAGCCTAAGGGTGATGAAAACTAGAAAAGGAATTGCAGTAGGATTGGCAACACTATGAAATAGCTACCATCCTGGATGTAATTCTTTCATTCAATGATGTCTACTTACCACTATATTTGCCATAAAAATCTATGAATAACAGAAACATCCTTATTGTTAACTCTCAGTACCACTTGGCTTTTATTAAGAAGAGCATCATTTCCTGCTCAAAACCCCCATAAAGTTAGATGTTAGCTTACTAACAGGTTTGGTCTCTTCATATGTTTTAGGGGTTCTATCTACTGACCTAACAAAGTACATACAGTGATTTTCCAAACGTGCCTAAGGCTGTGTCCATATACAGATAGTTAAATTGATTTAACTCAAATCAATTTAATAAAGTTGCTATAAAAATCATTAAATTGATTTAAAAAAATTGATTTAATAGGTCCACACTAGAAAGTCAAATCGAACTAGCATATCCAGGGACAGGACTTGTAGGTTCAATTTAGGAGAGGGGCACCATGGGAGGTGTGGCAAGATGGCTCCCTAAAAGGGTCACGCCTCCACCCAATATATGAAAAGAGAAAGACACCCTGGGAAGGAGAAGGGCAAAAGTGTTAAATCGAAACAACTGTTAAATCGAAATAACATGTCCACACTGCAACTTCGATACAATGGTTGTAATCCAAGCACTGTTTTGATCTTAAATGAGGTTTTATTGAGTCAATCTAACTTTAGTTTTTTCGATATGATGGAGCTTGTCATTTCAAAACAAGATAACATTGTGTGGACCAAAGCTTTTTTAAATCAAAATAACCAGTGTTATTTCAATTTAAGAGCTGTGTGTGGAGATACCTGAAGTGATTTAGACCACTAAATAACATAGTCTCATTTGTTTTCAATGGAACATAGGGTCCTAAGTAGAGCTGTTTGGGAAATTTCTGTCAAAATGTTTTGAGGAAATTTCATCTTTTGCTGACATTATTCAATTTTCTATGGGGGAATTTTTTAAAAAATAATATTCTGTTTAATCCCCATGCTCTTCTATGGACTGGAGTCCATGGCTGAACAACATCTCCTATACTGAACTTCAGCATTTTCTCTGATTGAACTGTCACAGGGTGTCAGGGGAGATTTAATTCAGTTGAGGAGTCTGGCCCTTAGAGGAAAATTAGCACATAAGGCTCCCAAACAATAGTTCCCAATTCAGTTAGCCACAGTTCAGTGTCAAACTTACTTGAAACAGAATATTTCGATGTTTCCAAATAACACTATTTCATAAATTATTTTCTCTGAAAACTTTTCACACTTAGACTTGATTCAGGACAAAAACAGGTGTCAAAATATCAAAGTCTCACTCAAAGATGGGATGTTCCAATTTTGACTAATTCTATTTAAGTCACTTGGGACTTTGGAAAATTTGTTCATATATCATGTTCATCACTTTGTGATTGTGTTTTGAACTGGTGGTTGTATTTTGAAATGATACTTAGTTGATTAGATAGTGTAGAATGGTTACATAAATAATAGGGACTACAATAAATGAGAGAATGACAAAATTCAAAACAGAGGAGGTGATTTGTGCCTGTGGAAATCATTATTGCTCTATTGACTTAAATCAAACAAGGCTGATTTACACCTGCTAAAGAGCTGACATATTTGGCATTTTTTATTGGGGGGGGGGATTGAAACCAGTAATACACTGTAATAGGCTATATCAATTGCTAAAGCATTGCACAATCTAAAAGGCAACTGTAAAAGGTGGGTTTTTTTCTGTTTGTTTTTGTGGTTTGCACCATTATTTTCTTCTTAACTGTTTTTGTTCTACTTAATATAACCTGCACATTGTTCTGAACTATAACCATCCACAATCCCCAAACTATTTTATGTGAATAGTCAGTCTAATTGAGGTTGACTGTAGGAGGTGGGAATTTACCACAAAAACCACAAAAATGTGAGAATTTTAATCGAAGTCAAATTGCCAACTTTTTTTTAAATCAATTTAGGAAGCAAGGACAGTGAAACTCATTAATTATTACAACCCAGAGTAAGCACATTCTGCTAATCACCATGTGTAACTGTTCCCAAGTTGCAGATGGGGCGGTCAAGGTTGGATATTAGGAAACACTTTCTCACTAGGGTTATGTCTACACTGCCAAATTAGTCCAGACTAAGGAAGCTTGACCACACTAGGCAAAGTTTAGTCCCATCTAATAAGACCCGCTGCTTAGTTTGGACTTCCACGCTTAGTTCGACCTTTAGTTCCAACTAAGCATGGGCAATACACGAAATAATGGCTAGTTCGAACTTAAAACATTTGAACTAAGCCATTAGTTCGAAGTAGTCACACATTCTCGTTTGAACTAAAAAGTTCGTTTCAACTAGAACACATGGTTGTTCTAACTAAAAAGCCATGGTTAGTCTGAACTAGCCCGAAGCTAGTTAGGACTAACTGTAGAGAATTATTCTAAATGTTGGTTAAGTATATGCCACTTTGCATGTCTGTTATGAGGTAGCCCTTCTGTGTTTGCTTGCTGTTTATATATGTAATGGGTTGCTTTGTATTTTTAATGTATTTGTAATCAGGGTATGATAGAATGGGAAGTTTATACTTAAGGTTGTTCATCCACAGCAGTGGTTGCTTATGGATATGAAAACTGTGCAGCAGACTAAGGTGAATTGCAAAAGCTATGCAATTCCGTTAAGGGGTTATGTAACCAGCATAATTGACAGTAGCTGCTGGCAGTTGGCCAGAGGCCCTAGTCCACCTGATAACAGCAGGGCAGTGAGCAGTCTGTGGCATGCCGTGCGCACACTTGCCAGAACTTTCACTGTTAAACTCTATGGATGGAGTTTTTAGGTGTGAAAAAGGAGGCTCCCTGATTGGTTGGTGTCAGGACTATTAATGGGGCGCCCACTGAGGGAAGGGGGCTCCGCTGCGCTGGACGCTCTGCAGGCTGTTAGGTGCCCCAATGTGAGGAGACCATAGGGCTCAGCTTATCGCTTGTGGCTGAGGGGCTGCCTGCTGACCAGCTCTGCTGGATTTACTCGGCCAGAACTTGGACTTTGAGCCTCAGGATGTCAGAAGGAACTGAGCCAGGCTGAGGTTCTGGTTCAGTGAATCAGATCCTCAGCACCAATCTGAGATTTTCCTCAAGGCTGAAGAGGATCATTCGTAGAAGGCCCTGAAGAACAGTGACTGGAGTCAATGATATCAACTGTGCTAAAGAGTGAATGGCCTTTACTTTACTGGATGGGGGGGAGAAGGCCCAGAAGAAGCTGCCTCAAGTCCGGATCATCTTCTGGAGGCTTCGGGACATCAGGGGACCACTTTGGTGTCGCGAGACAATGGCTTCAGCCAAACGCAACCATGAATATCTTGGGGTCTCATCACTGGGTTCTGACTAAGGAGGGAGCGAGGTGGGGAAGGTGGCACACCACCTGATTAAAGAAACTTACCTGACATATGCACTTACCTAGGGTGGCGAAGGGCTCCAAGTCAGCCACTCCATGCGCTGTGAGGGAGGTGGTGTACCACAGCCATTAGTCACCTGGGAGACCTATTGGGCATACCCACCCGGGACCTTGAATGGGTATCTGAATCAGGTGAAGCCGGTCATAAGACAGTAAAGAAATTTAGGGTGATCTGTTAGGGTCTTATGTCAGCAATCAACCTATGTTATATCTGCTGTGTTTAAATCTTGTTTAACTTGTTGTATACTGCTCATATGCCATTCTATAACTTACTATATCAATTGTATTTGATAAAGTCTGTTCCTTATTCCCTTACCTTCTCCCACTAATAAACGCATTGTTTGTGCAGACATATGGCCTCAGTCACTCTCATTCAGGAGTAGGTGCCCATGGGTTGACAGATGCCCGGAAGTGGGACAGCCTAATTGAGGAGGAGTTTTATACTGGTCCATTGTTGAAAAAACTTCTCTGTCAGCATAACCTCAGGCTTTTTTAGTTCGGACTAACAAGTCTGAACTAAAAAGCAGGTGTAGACATAGCCTAGGAGGGTGTTGAAGTACTGGAATGGGTTACCTAGAGAGGCAGTGGAATCGCCATCTTTGGAAACATTTAAGGCCCAGTTAGACAAAACCGTGGCTGGGATGATTTAGTGGGAGTGGGCCTGCTTTTGGCAGGGGGTTGGACTAGATGACCTCATGAGGTTCCTTCCAAACCTATGATTCTACAATGAATAAGTCATGCCTCTTGATTATTTTAAGCAAGAAACTAAACAAATAGTTAAGAATAGACTAATTTAGTTGCATTGCATTTTTTAAACTGAACAGAAGAAAAATTTAAGGTGTCTAGTCAGAAAGGACCACTGTGATTATGTAGTCCAATGGTTTCCAATTTGTGGTCTGTGGACCAAGGGTACTGCAAGTGGTCTGTGGGTGGGGGGGAAGGTAATGTAATAATCATATAATCCTGAGTACCTCTTATGAATCATATTCGATGTTACATTATTATTCACAATGTAATTTGCTTCACAAACATCCTTGTGTAATATAAGCACTCTCAGCTTATATAGTAGCACTTTTGCGAGACGACAGTATGAACCAACACTCTTTGTGCAAAAGCTTTCAATGACAACATAGCAGTCTGCATAAAGGTAAAGGCTGGGAGCCACTGACTACCAGTCCAATTCATGCATAACACAGGTCATAGAAGTACTCCGAATTAATTCCTGTTTGAACCAAAGCATAGCTGCTAGGAAAAAAATCCAGTCTAGATTTTTAAATCACCTAAATAAGCAACACAAATCATTGCAGGTGCTCTCAACCATCTGAAAAGTATGCAAATATCACTTTCATGCAATATTTAAAAGGTTAATTAGTAGCAGCAATGGGAAAGATTCAGAAAAAAAAAAACTAGAGAAGAATCATTTCTTAAAACCTTTACCGATTTTACTGGTTTCTGTGTACAATTCTCCTGTTTAAAAATTTAAAAATGTCTCCTTGAAGATGTATTTTAAGCCATATTGTGAATTTATCATACTTTAGAGATTGACAATAGCTCTGATAAACAGCAAAAGATGTTCTGAAGATGGCTATTTTACTAACATGCTGCTTACTGAGCCTAAAGCAAAATATACAAAGCTGTCTTGAAAAAAATAGTTGTTAGGTGTGTATAAATATTTACATGTGATATGAGATATGCATCTAAAATGGTTAAATGTTGCCTGGTAGCCAACATTCCTAATATGCTAGGGCATTGACTTAGAATACATAGTATTTTTTTTTTTTATCTGTGGCTATTAATTCATACTTAACAAGGGGGAATCCAAATAGACTTCTACAGGTCTATACAAGGATGATAAATTAGCATGTTGCTACATGAGAAAATTACATTACTTAGCCTGTGAGCACACTGATCTGTTCATCTCTGATGCAGGCTAAGGGCCCATGACTGCACTCCATACTCATGTAACAGTTCCATAGAAAACACTGTACAATTGTTGTATGACCTTTTATTTTCACACACTGTATTAACTGTAATAATGGGAAGCCTGATAGGAATTATCCTTGAAACTAGATGAGCAAAAAATACTGAAAGTGCCAAGTTTCATGTATCTCAGTTCTATAATTTAGAGTTCTAGAATCTAGGAAATTGGGCAACTAGAGGATGAAAGTTGAGCTAGGACCATAAATGATAGAGGGAGTTCAGTGGTGTAATATGTGAGAGGAAGATAGTAGTAAGATTAAAGGACCCATCCAGTTTGAATGTACTGTGCTCAGTATTGGGCAGCAAAGAAGAAACACAAGCACATGACATATCCTGTCCTACAGAAATACAAATGTTGAGATGGATGAAGGGTGTGAGCAAGAAGGACTTTGGGAGGAATGGCTAGGCTGGAAACATGCTCAAAGTCACACTCAAAAGGGAAAAATGACAGCATGCAGGCACAAGTGGTTTAGTCATGTAAAGTGCAGTCCTGATAACACAGGTAAGAGAAGCCAAATTTCGAGTGCTATTTAAACCTCTGCAGTAGGCGCACAATGGCGCTAACTAGAATTCCACTCAGCTGCCCCATTTTCTGTACTTACAGGGAGTTGATTCATATTTCAGTGGTGCTTGGACAACACAGTTATCACAATGCTCCAGGCTGCTCCAGCAGCAGCCATATTGACTTAGTACCGGAGCACTGCTTAAAAGTGGGTGGTCTCTTTACCCTGGCTCCATGACCTATGGAACTCTGAACAAGTGCAAAAACTATGGGGGGTGAGGACGGTGGCATTTGTCCCATTCCCTCAAATGATGCTACTGCTAAAATTGTTTAATTTCAGTGGGTCAAATCCAACAGACCTCATAAGGCAAAGTTTCTTCTGTGCTTGCTGGGTCAATGGTCTCTCACTGGTATCTGTTTCTGGTAGGCATAGAAAACTGATCAGTTGTGGTAAAAGAAATTATTATGAAGGACAAGAGGAAAAATCTTGACTTCACATAAAATGCCATGGAGACTTTTAACATGCTTAGTTTGTAATGTCTTCTCTGGAAAACTTAGCAAACTACATGGTAATCATTTTATCTTTTTGAGTGTGGGAAGGGCTCAGTCAGCCCTGAAGGGATTTGAATGTGTGGAACCAGGAAGTCTTCATATTAGAAACCTAGTGCTTAAATTACTTAACAAATCAGACCACTTTGTAGAAGAGTTTGAGAGAGTGCATGACTAATTATATTTTCCATAATGTTGAAATGGATACATATATTCTAGTTACGAAAAACACACGGTAATAAAAGGTTACATGAAAACTAATTTTGTGGGTAGAAAGAACTGTATATAAACACTGACATTATGGTTAATAAAAAAGGATAGAGTTTACTGAACAATGGGCATGATATAACTGATACAAAGAACAAACAATTATTAATTTTTGGGGGGAAAAGTATGATTACCTTTCTACATAATTTTATTTTTCATCTCAGTCACCAGATAATGTAATATCACTTTTCAATGTGAAATTAAAGCCTTTCAAAGGAGCCTAAGGGAATTATGGCCCAACTGTACCCCAACTGTCACTTATAGCACCTCTAATATGTTATTAACTTGCCTATTGTAAAAAGTACTGTTTCCTCATGATAATAATTTCACTGGAACAAACAGAGGTGCATTTAATATTAGTGGTGACAGGAAGCAGCAATTACCAGCTGTCTTTTGCTAATCTTTTCTTTGTTACTCACCGCTGCCACTTTTATTTTTATGGTCCTCATAGATACAGTTGCAATGATCAGCTCCTCAAGCAAAAAATTAATTAAAAGTTAAACATATAATTAAAACTGTCTGAAAAGAGGTGAATAATGAGTGTTCCAGTATCTTCTGAAGTTAGCGGAAAAACTCTGGGGTAGCAATATAGTTGAAAAACCAGTTTAACTAGCCACTTTAGGATATAATAGTTCTACAATGCTATTGTCCCTTTACAGTCCCTCTTAACTTGGGAAAAGGGCGTAATTAGACCACCTTTTGGTTCTGCCTATTCACAGCTGCTGGCACAGCCTATTAATGCTTTGGGCAGCCAGGCTAACCTGAAGTAGCCTTAGCACAGCTTTAACTTACATCAAGAACTGGATTGGCCACCTTTGCTCCTCTCCCTCAAGTTGTGACATGCAAAATTCAGGTGCAGTCCAAAATGAGAGTCCCAGATGTTTCTCCTCAGAAAGGGAAGTCCTGCTATATTGTGATCAGCTGACCAGTTTATTTATATTAGCGTGTATTACCTTACTTTGGCTCTCCATTGAGCTTTTTTAGAGGACTAAACTTACATAGTTCCTTGGTGACTTGTTAGCTGCCTACATACAGTTTCCAGATTATGAAAGAGAAGGAAGATAATGCATTATCTGATGGAAAAATCAGCTAATGAGATATAAAGAGGTGGGGGCTTCAGGCCTCCATGAAGCAGCAATAATATACCATGTTTTTTATGATCCCTTGATGAGAAGACACCATAATTTCCTTTGTATTTTCCTTATCAAAAAATGAATCTTTCCTATCTCTTAATTAACTTCCACAAGTAACTGAGAAGCAAATGTCATCATCAGCAAATGAATTTGTGTTGGTGAAACTGAAAGAAGAATTTGGCACTTGCAACTTAGCCATATTTGCAAATTTGGCACGTATAACTTAGATTTCACCAGCCAATGAGGAATTGTTACCATCTTTTTCTAAGATGGACTGATCTGGGCTTTAAAATATATTGGAAACTCTGAATATTGCAAAAATGAACTAAGCTCCACAGAGGAAGCTGTTCTCCCTACAAAACATAGTTTACATGTACAACATGCCTATAATTAATGGATTTTCAAATTATTAATTTTGCATAAGCTCAGTGCAGTGTTCTAGATTTCATTCCAGTGAAATATCATGATCATTATGATCCGACACTTCCATATCAATAAACAAATATATTTCCAATTGTAGTCATCCTAGTATTTAATTACAGTATTTAAGTAGAAAATTCTCATGTTTTCTTTCCTGTGGAGGCCTTGCTTAGAGTAAGAATTATTACATGATTATGGTTATATTCTAATATAAATGTGTTTTCTTCCTTGCTAACTGAACCAAAGTGTTATGTTTATCCTACTTTTTTCAGTCAATTAAATGTTGTAGGGATTAAAATCCAGCAAAATTTAATGTGACAGAACACTACCCCTCAAACCCCCCCCCCCCCCCGAGGACAAATCCATGTCTTCAGGTACTGTAACTGAGCATAGCTCCACTGACTTGAGTATAAACTACTTTGATTTATAAGAGCTCATGATCTTATTCCTCCATTGTCATTCTTTAGAGCAGTGGGCTCCCAGCCAGTGTGCCATGGCATACTGGTGTGCCACAGCAACACCCAAGGTGTGCCATGAGCATCCCCAAAAGCTGGGATTAAAGTTCCTTCCCTGTTCAGCCCAGTCACGTGGGCTGTGCAGAGCTGGGAAAAGGGGAGGGGTTAAAGTAAGGGAGAAGGCACAGTTCTGGGGGCCCCCTATTTTTAGGCAGGCAGTGTTCTGCCCCCCCCTAAAAATAGAGCAAGGCACTGGAATTCAGAGTTTCAGGGGTCCCCCTAAAAATAGCAGGAGCAGCTGGAACACAGAGTTCCAATGGCTCCATCTTAAACCCAGCCAGCAGAGAGCTGTGGGAGGCTGGGGGTGTGTAAATCTCCCCCCTGCAGGGTGGAGCAGCTTGTGTCAGGCAGCCTGCAAATACCCCAGATCAGGGCTTTCAGGGGGAGGGCTGCTGGGTGTTGTGTGGGGTAAGGTGTATGTGTGTAGCAGAGGTGGGTGGGAGTGGATGTGTAGCAGAGGGTGTGTAGCTGGGGTTGTGGGGTGGCTGTTTGGTTGGAGGTGTGTGTAGCTGGGGGTGGGGTGGCTGTGTGTGAGGAGGTGTAGCTGGGGGCTGGAGGCCTAGTTCTGGCTCCTGCAGTGATGGGAGGGTCCATCACAGGCAGCAGAGGGCCGGCAGAGGGGAGGATGAGACCCACTGGGGTGGGAGGGAGCAGCAGTGGGGTGAGGATTTGCCCTGGGTGGCAGGGAGCCACTGAGTAGAAGGTGGAAGTGGGTGCTGTGCCATGCTCCCCTGCCCTACCTTCCCACTCCCGGGTTCCCCCTGTCCCCCACAAAGCCACTCTTGTTCTCCCTTCCTCTCTCCTCTCTTGCCACCCTTGTGCTGTTCCCCACATGGCTAACCTTGTCCGCTTTTCCACCCCACCCTGCTCTGCTCCCCACACTCACTCCTGCTACTGCACACGACTCCTGACCTCCCCTGTTTTGCTATCCCTGCTCTGCTACCCCTACTACTCCACATAGCAGCATTTCCAAAAGGGTGTCATGGTTCATGAATATTCATAAGCAATCCAAGTTAATTTGAATACTCATGAGTTTTTTAATGGTGGTGTGCCTTGAAAAATTTGAAGGTATCAAGGTGTGCCATGGCAGAGAAAAGGTTGTGAGCCACTGCTTTAGAGTATCATGTCTTACCAGTGAATATCATAGGACAAGCAACATATCCGCATTTCAGAAGTATAGATAATAAAATAATTAGTGCAAGTGGTTTGGTAGTTGTTTATGAATGTAGATCAAGATAAACCGTTTGTTATACAGATCTCCATGATTAAGAAGTAATGGTCTTCTATGATTAGGACTATAGGAACTAAATGCTGTGAAAAACTAGTTGGTTTCAGTTTGTGTGGCTTTATACCACATAACTTTTGGTTTCAAACAAACTACAAAATTGAAACTGAAATGCAGACAAAATTACTCACATAATCAAAATTGGCATAGATTTTTCTCAACACATGACTGGTATTTGCTAAAATAATTCTTTGTTACTTGAGAGGTTTTTGAAATGTGGCAAATCTTTTGGCGAACCCATCCAAAACTTCAGATCTATATTTAAATTTGGAAATAAAACCCAAAAGAGGGCAGTATAATGCTATCACAGAGTAACATCCCAAGACTGGAATTGTAGAAGTCTATCTTTCTAGCTGTTTATCAGCTGGACTCTGGCAGTTCACAGAGTGCATCCTGTGTATAAGCTGTGTATAACATACTGAACTTAAGGAAATAAGTGTTAGAACATGTTAAAGACCTGCATCTGTCTTTACTGCAATCACAACATTACAGGAATTAGCTTAGGAAATAAAGTAATAACAACCTTCCTCTTTCACTACCAAAAAAAAAAAAATTAAATTACTGATGAGTGTTACGGAAAAGAAGACAACCAGATATCACCCTAGACCAGAGCATTCTGAATCAAAGCTTAAGGAGTTTGTTTTGTTTTGTTTGTTTGCTTGCTTTCCTGCTTTGTTTTCCCAATGCTGTTTGGACTTGAGCTTCCGATTCAGCCACATCCACGACATAAAATTCAGGCCCATATCACTAAAGTTTGGGCAAGAGATGCATAAGGCCCATCTCCAAGAAGAATTTAAAAATCTTTTTGTGGGTGCTAGATTCTCAGACAATGAAAAGAGGCTATCATTTCTGATTAGGAATGGTCATTTAATTTATTTGACTAATTTAATAGCACATATTCAAAAATTTATTTTGACATGTTATTAACTCTTATTGTACACCTAGCTGATCAAACTTGCTAAAAATATAAATGTACTTCATAATAATTTAATAAAAACATCTTGTGAATTTTGTTTTAAAATAGTATATATAATTTTTTTCAAATTATCCCAGGACTTTGCCCTGGCTGGTATAATAAACCTGGTGAAGGTAGCTACAAGTTATAATCACCAGCGAAAGAGTACGTCTAGCTGTCCACAGTATGAAGTCTCTTATAACAAAGCTAGCAAAACAGTTTTCAGAGTATAACACCAGTTAAAACAGTGCTGGAGCCAACTAGTGGCTAGCTCAAAGGAGTGTTGAAGATGTACTAAGCTACACCAGTCAACCACAATCCACAAATCCAGAGAGTTACGACCAAATGCTTGGCCAACAGTGGACTAGAGAAGTCAAATGCAGAATGGAAAGAGAAAGAATGGAAATGGAAAGAATGGAAAGAGCAAGAAAAGTATGCCAGTCTCCCAGATAAACAAAGCCTACATTCATCACTCAGAAGCCAAAGCAGGGGCAAAACATATGCAATCAGAACAAACAAACAAACAAACAAAATGCATACCAGGCAGTTATGTGATAAACTCAAAGGTTAAGACAGTTACTGGAATTTGGATTGTAAGTACTTGTGGCAATGATATAGTAGTTGAAAAGATATGAATGGAAAATTATTGGTCTATGGAAAATGAAATGGGAAAGCAAAGAAGTATTATAGAATGATGAATGTAGAATATTGATATCAGGAAGAGAGATGATGATGGAAACCAGCATGGAATTGCATTAGTTCTAAAGTCAAAGGCAAGCTTTTGAATCACATATGAAAATCAAGTGTGTTGTCATGCAGCTCTTATGGTATTGAATTCATCATAGGCAATGAATAGAATGCAACTGTAAGTGCTAACCTCAACAGGAAGAAATTCACAAATTTTATAATGGTCTGCAGAAAACATTACAAAAAATTATAAGACAAGTCATATTATTGGTGATGGGAGATTTTAACGGGAAAGTACGATGGGATTGGAATTCCTGAGCTGGAGCAATAGACACATTTGGACTAAGTGAAGATCATGAAAGAGAACAAATGGTACTAAAGCAACAATATGATGAGAACAAACACGCTATTTCACCAAAGAAAGCTGAAAAGGAAGTGGACGTGAATATCATCTAATAGGCAAATGAAGAACATGATAGATTCATTCTTGTGAATCATAGACAGAAATCAGGCATGTTGTCATGCAGCTCATTTATGGCCAATATCAGGTTTGATAATAAATTAACACTGGCATCAATGAGATTGAATCAGAGATCAACAAAAAAGAGTCAAGAACTAAGATCTATGATGAGCACAAATTGAAAGAGTCAGATATAGGAAAGAACACAAAGAAATTAGGCAGAAAAACATCATGACCCTCGTGGAAGAAGAAACGATCCCTTAAAAGACACTGAACAGTGTAAACAATGGGATTACAATAGCAGTGGAACAAGTGTTGGCCTACAAGTTCAAAACAAAGAAACTGATGTGATTAACAGATGAACTGTTGCAGTTGAGAGACAAGAATAGGAGGCTGAAGGAGCATAACAAGGAGGATGAAAAATCAAAGACCTAAATACAATAGATTCAGAGAAATTAAAACAAAGTGAAAAGAGACAGCAAACACAAGTGGACAGTGTAAAAAGCAGAAAAATATGCAAAGAAAAATGTGCCATGGGTTATACAGTAAGACAAGAGAATGAGAGAGACCTGAATTGAAGATGTTGGTGTGAGAGGTGGATTTTTCCACCCCTCTTTGTGTTTTCTTTTGCTGTGGCCAAACTTCAGCTTGTCTTATGGAATGTGACCTGTTAGGCCTCTACAATTAGATGGTGTTATCTCTTGACAGCAGGGAGTAATGGCCTTCAAGAAGAGTTATTGTCAGTATCCAAGCTGAGTGGGACCAGACCTGAAGAAATTTATAAAATAAACTATACATTACAGCTGTAAAACTTATGAGTTACACCTAAAAGACTTATGAGTTCCTCTACTGACCAGACCAGTGTCAGTAAGTTTCTATGACAACAAGCGATATGCTAATTTTCGGGAGTCCAAGGCATAAAGCTGGGGTTCTGGTCTAGGCACACTGGAGAAGTGATAGGCCAGCAGCCTGTCGTGTTGCCAGGGGATTTGGCCACCCCCTAGGCATCTCCCCACTTTTCACAAGGAAGAGTGTTAAACCCCTTGACTGATCACCAAGGGAGTCTGCAGTTTTTTTCTTTTGGCAGATCTTTTGCTTTTGCTTTTGCTTTTTAAATTCTTTTACTAAGTTTTCAATTTTCACCTGTTCACCCTGGAGTGAGGGCCATAGCTCACATCCAAAGGGGGTGGCAGGGGGTGTTCAACCACTGCAGCTGGTCGCGGTGGCCTCTGATTTCTAATGCCACAGATAGGAGCCCAAAGGCTGTCCTGTGTGCCCTTGGTCAAGCCACTTTAACACTGGGCCAGCCAAGTGCATGGAGCTTGCAGTTGGTAGACGCCAGACCAGTGGGCTGCTGAGTTGGAGGCAACAGATAGGAGCCCGAAGGCTGTCCTGTTGGTTCGCAGCCAGAGCCGTCTTAACACCGGGCTGTTCTATCACATTTTGCTATCTTTTTCTTAAAGAAACAGGTCTGCTGTCTGTCACTCCGGAGATAACATCCAAATGTAGTAAATATAATCTGGTCAAATTTGAAATTTAAATTAGAAAATGCTTTTTGGGAATGTGTGTATGTGTATTATTACTGCTCTAAACCTATTAACCTCACAGATCAGAATCAAGCTGGTGTTCCACAATCAAATTGAAAAACAGCAGTATAAAAAAGTGTAATAAAAAAATAAATCCACTTGTGTTCCCCACCAGGTACCCCAGCTGACCCTTGTAACTCCTAGCCGCAAACAGCCCATGGTTAGCCTCACTGAGCAGTGATCCATGGTGTCTGGAGAGCCAGGAGGAAAAGCAAAGTGTTTGTGCTGTCCTGGGCTGTGTATGATGTTTTAGTGTAATGTTTCAGTGTGTGTATGTGGTAAATAGCAAAGCTCTTTTGCCTACAAATTGTGTGCTCTCTCTCTGTCTCTCATAAACCCCACTCTGTTAAATTATTTCAATCAGGATTGGAACTGGGGGGTCTAATTCAAAATTAGGCACAAAAATAAAAATAAATGTTATAGTAATATTTGTGCTCTATTTTCTGTTTATTGGGCAATTAATTTGTACTTAGAAAATCTTTAAATACCTTTAAGAAACAAAGTTCTAAAACCACAGTTTGTATAAAATTTGTTAAGTATAATTTAATAGGAATTGCAAGTTTTAATTTTTGTAATAGAAATATTAGTAATTGAATAATATTAACCTCTTATTTGACCTTTTTTTCTCTTCTTTCTTTTCTGTAATTTTATTTATCTCAATAAAAGTCACATAAAAAGTAGTTAACCCAAAAAATTGTGGTTTAGTCTCTTGCCTCTCAATTGAAACTACTTCTTGCAGTGTAAAGATCGTTCCCCTGCACCCACTCCCCCACAACAGTTGACAGTAAAAGAAAACAGATAACTGATGAACAAGCAAAGAATGTGATAGAAATAACATTTTGAAGAGCTGTACAATGATCTGAAGACAAAAGATAAAATGGTCTTGAAGAAGCGTCCCAGGACAAACAAGGAAGAACAGAAACTAGAGTTCTTAGAATAAGATATAAAGTTTGAAGAAGGTGCTGGGAAGTGACAACACAACTGGAGAGCTGCTGCAAGCAGGCAAGGAATATGTGGTAAAGGTGATGCACAAACTCTTCAACAAGATTTACAAACTAGAGCAAAGGCTGAGCAAATGGGAGAAGTGATACTAATAGAAGATCTATTTAAAAAAGGAGATGAGTATAAGAACAATAACTGCAAGGGAATCTGCTCATTGAATAAGCTGGGAAAGGCATTCACCAAGATGTTGTAAATGAGAACAAGGAACTAGGAGGAAATAGATCTTACAGAGGAACAAGTGGGACTTAGACCAGGACAACGGATCCAAAGGAGTGGCCATGTTAGTCTAGTTTAGTAAAACAAAGAAACAAGGAATCCTGTGGCACTTAAAGACTAACAAATTTCATGCAGCTACCCATAGCAGTGCTGCTGAATTGAAGGTATAAATTATTCTCAAATCTGAAATGGTTGTAGGTGAGTAGAAAGTAACAGAGTTCAGCTATGAAGTGTGCTATGGCATCATCTGGGAGGGTTCTTCTAAAAGCTTGTAATCCATCCTTATATAGGATGTTGGGGTAAAGAGCTTCTACGTCCATAGTGGCCAGGATGCTGTTTTCTGGAAGCTCACCAATGGAGTGGATTTTTCTCAGGAAGCCCATCGTGTCTCAAAGATAGCTAGGAGTGTTCATAGTCTTTAAGTGCCACAAGAGTCCTTGTTTGTTCTACTGAACTAGACTAACACAGCTGCCCCTTTGGAATTTGGCACCACTTGTAGTCAAGTTATTATAAGTACAGCTAGTCCTCACTTAGTGACCTACTCGTTTAGTGACCCCTCAGAGTTATGACCGGCTCTCTGATGAGTTGGTATTATGGCGATGTACGAGAACTCGCATCAACTCTCTCAGATTACCTATATTTACAGTACACTATGCAAACTAAGTTCAGTACATTAGAGCTTAAAACATTTAAAATATATATGAAAAATGTTATAAATGATGCAAAGGTGACATTAAAACTATCTACCGATGGTTGAAAAACCCACTACCAGTAAAGTACATTATGCCTGAAATACCAGTAAGGGCTGCTCCTCATTTAGTGACCAATTCGTTTATCAACCAGGTTTCAGGAACGGAACCTGGTCACTAAGTGAGGACTACCTGTACAATGGTTTTGAATGTTGACACAGACTACCTAGGAGCTGCTGGTAGCAATGGCTCCAGTTTTTTTCAGAAGGATCCATCATGTAAAACATTTGATCTGTAAGAAAAAGTAGTTTAAAAAAAAGCCTCATAAGCAGCTGAACTTTGTTTAAATTGCTAATTGTTTTCTGTAACTCACACAGCTATTAGCCAAAGCTAAACTCTCTCTATCTCTTATTTTTAATAATTTTACTCTGTTTTGAAAAACCAGTTGCATAGGCCAAGATTGGGTACAACTGACCAAGAATATGATAGCATCTTGTTCTCCTCTTGTAAGCCAAGGGCAGAGTTTACCTTATCAATGCCTATATAGTATGGAGCTACGTCAGAAGTACAAGGTCACCTTCATGATTAGCACAGGTGCTTGAACAGAAGTTTAAAATAGCTAGCAAATGTGTTTTCCTCCTTTTTCTTCTTCCTCCTCTGCATCTGGATCCTTCTGGGCATACTGCAAATCCCCCTTTTGGGGACCATTCATGATCTGAATAAACAGTTGTCATGTTGTACAGTTATTTTGATTTTATCCCAGCATTCAGATGCAGTACTGAATGACCTGAATTGATCAACACCATAATGATCTTAACTGCTACGTAGAATTGTCATGAAAAATCCACCACATAATCATTACTTTATAGTTAGGAGCAGATTCACAAAACAGGAATAATTTTAAATATGGACCTACTTTGTTAGATTCTGACTTCTTTTAAATATGTGCTCATACCAGAGTGACAGTTACCTGGTGTTAACTGTGATTTGCTCTATAAACAATAGTTGTTATCACTAGATTTTTTTGCAAACAATTATTGCTTTTAACCTTAATGGCACAGGTGTTGCGCTGCTGTGAGACATGTCATTCATGATATGTGGTTACACAGCCATGTCAGACTGATCTGCACATACACAATGCTTTATAATTGCACTAGAAACATAACTCCTTCTTTGACACACCCTACTGATGTAGTCAGATTAGGTGGCATCATAAAGTTTCAGGTGAAAGGATTTGATGTGTAATACTAGAGGAAATAAATGTACGTTACCGGTAAATTCCTTTTCTTGATTTGAGGCTTTGGTGTGCTAAATAGTATAATGAAGACCATGATATGATCTCATCATTTCTACTTATAAATTGTGACTCACCTACTATCATTCTTCCATTAAAAAAATAGCTATTCATTTAAAAAAAAACAAAAAACTAAGCAGCACTATCCTCAAGCACTTACTAAGATTTTACTCATTGACTACTAAGGTATCTTCCATGCACTGCAACATTCTTATTGTTCATTATACAAAGCTTGCTTACACCCAGTGTTTATCAATGTTGACACAGGCTACCTTGGATACTGGTAAAAAAGTGTTTAATGCGAAAATTCAAAATGTGTCAGTTGGAAAGAAAACAGCTTTAGAAATGTGGATGTTTTCTATGAAATGGAAATTCTGGTTCCTGATCAGCTCTAGATGCAGCATTTTTTCCCTCCAAGCCTGCCAGTATGACAGGCTAACAAAAAGTGAGGGAGATGAATACCTGGTTCTACCTTCACCCCATCTTTTTTTTCCTTCTCCCAAGGACTTAGCACCTCCAGAGGCAGTGACAGATTATTCTCCTAAAGGTTTCCTACCAGTTTCTGCATAAGGGTGAAAATGAATAAGAGAGACAGAAAGAGAGTGCTTTTCTCTTCCTATCTTCTCTTCCCTTTCCCATCCAGAAAAAGACTCTGAGGAGAGGTGGGAAAGGGAAAAGAAAGGGATTTTGAGAATGTAAAACTGGGTAGTTTTAGAACTGACTAATTTTGGCCTTGTATTCTCACCCATATGTGTCCTCTTCCACTTGATGAATTTCAAAGAGAGATTCATTAATTTCCAACAAAAAGATCACAATCCCAAAAGTATGACAGTTGCCTGCATTTCTGGTAATGTTTAGCTTTCAAATCTCTGGATTGTAAAATTTCTTAAAATCTATATAATTTGATGTAATTGAATCACTTACAATACATTTGGATGGGACAGCTTCACAGAATAAAAAGTTGGAAATGGTGCAAGAAAGTCCTCACATAATATTTCTGACATTTTTGGAGAGGATTGGGGGTAAAATCCAATTACATAAACTGGAAAATTTGCAAATGGAAGCACAAAATGAACTAAGCTTCCACTCTTCTACTAACATTTCTAGTTGAACCAAAGCTCAAAATATAGCAACCAAGGACTTAGACATTTAAATAGGTAAATACAAAGCACTAAAATAAAGCTGATCCAGTTGACGTATTGATTGGAGTTTATATCTCATGTCCTACTTTGATTTTTTTTCTCTTCTTGTTATGCTTTTAACAAACTTTTACATTTGGAATCCTCTCTTTTTATTTCATTCCTAATTCTTAGCACATAGATATTTTGGAAGTCAGGAAGTTTTAAAACTGAATACATGTCTCTTTGTTTTATGGTACTCTATTCTAGCGCAGAACTTTGCCCTAGGGGCCTGATCCAAATTCCACTGAAGTCACCATGCTGTGGATCAGCCGTGTGATGTGTTACCTAAGTTTTGACAGTTTAATCTATGTAAGTAACAGCCTCATACATGTAGTGACTCTCTCATAGATCCTCAACTGAATATGAATTTTAAAAAATTGTGTAATATTAAATTATTTAATAGTAGTGTGGCAAAAGTTTCCTTATGATAATTTAATGTTAAACTGAATATTCATTATTAAAATTAAATATATAACAAGCTATACATACATTTCAATATGGCAGTGGAAAATTATCATTAAAAAGTAATCCATTCCAAGCATTATAATAAACAAACAGAGACACTGCAATAAAATTTGATAAGGTATGTTCCACTGGCATGACATCATGTGAAACTATCACCCTTTTTTCACAGCTGCCTTCTTATCCTTTCACTATGTAATTTTCTTCACACAATAACATTTTTTTGGAAAATGCTTTACTAACAATGGAATTTCTCACAAACTTGTAAGTGCATAGAAGAGAAACTCATTGTTTATTACCTGAATTCAGGAAATCTTTCAGATAATTCATTTTAGACGTGTCCCAGACTCTTCTCAGTTTTGTCTATGCTCTTCTGTCGTTTTAAGGTTCCATAGCTAAACATGCAAAAAGCACATGCTTATGAATTTCTCTACAGTTTCATCATAAGTGACTTAATATAGCCATCTTTCTTAATTGCACCTGCTCCACTAGCACACTTTATGATGGGAATATAAGCAGGCATAGCTGTCTGAAAAGTTGTACACACCTTTCACCCTTGTCATTATCAACCTCACATTTTGTGAAAAAAAGAAAACAGTATTAAAATATCTTATTTTCCTATCTGAGTAATAGGAGATTATACATAGGAGATTACTACATCCTTGATTTGATTAGTAAAAAGTGTACTAGAAAAAATTCACTCTAAATCGCAAGAAAACCCCCAAACAGACAATGGACAAATGCCTTTTTTGAAATACTCTTTTTTTTTTTTGGAAACATTCATCTCATGTACTCCCAAACAATGCACAGATGTATTTGAGCAGCTGAATAGGTTACTACCACAAATTCTCAAGATTTCATTCTTTTCATTCTCACGCCAGTTAAATTAAGTTACACCTGACTTACACCAATGAATGCGGGAGAAAAATTAGGTCTTTAGATTATTACCCAGGGGTTAGTTGGCTTACACTAAATATCCTGAACTAATGTACTTTGTATATGAAGATCCCTTGGGTGTGTGACCATTTCAGACTTGTGTTTTTAAACCAAACAAAGAGTTCAACTAACAAATGATATCTGCCTAATGTGCTTTAAACAAGACAACAAAATATTTTGTTATGGCAGAGGAAAGTTTACTGGGGTATTTGTCTGACCATACACATGCCTGCAGTTTGCAGGGTGCAAAATATTATTTTTATTTACATTGAAATATTGCCATGAGGGCTTACCCTGTTTTGCTAGACACTATGCAACCATATCAAAGAGATGGTCCCTACTGAAAATGTTTACACTCTATGACAAGAACGTTACTGGTGTACAGTATATAGCAGAGACAGGAGGACCACGGACCAGTGAGACAAAACTGACGGGTAATATATGCAGCATCTCTGGACTCCATCTACCTGATTACAACTGAGTTTAAGGCATCATGGCAGAGGAAAGTTTCTAAGATTGAGTTTGAAGGAGAACCTTGTAATAGCCTTTATGGAAGTTTCTTCCTTGCAAAAGCAAACAACCATGCTTCATACTGGGCATTTTCAGGTGGTAACATCAGCACCTGTAAAACTGAGAAATTTCTAGTCATAAATCAGGTTTAACCAAAATGGCATTTTTTTTAACAGAAAATGTCAATTGACATTACATTTTTTGCTTTATTTAATTTCAAATTGCATTTTCCTTTTGGCTTTAAGAAAAACTGAATAATAGCAAAGTGTAATTTTTTAAAATGTTCACTAACTAATAAATACTAATAAAAACAAAATCAAACAAAAGACTTGGCATGTGAAATTTTTCAGAAGGGCAAAAGGGGGGGAGGGGGTTTCAACTGGCTTTAGGTAAAACCCATTCCTAGATAAATTTTATCACCCCCCTCCAGACATACAGATACTTACATGTCATCACTCTGTATTCACAGAAGGGGAACACAAAAGAGGTTCAAGAACAGCTGGTACAATTTCATTTTTATTCTTATGTGAATATGCATGAGTTTGGGTGAAATCCTGGCCCAGCTGAAGTCGGAGTTTTGATCTTTACTTCAATGGACCTAGCATTTCATCCATGCATTTTCTCCCTCTCCCCCAACTATTTGCTCATTTCTAAGAGTAAAGCTCTACCATGGACCTAATAAAATACAAAACTAAAGGACTCAGTTGGTAAATGGAAACTGCCTTTTAAAAGGTATTGATAAAAGTCATTTCTAACCACAGTGGAAACAAATTATCACAGTTCAACAAATATGTCACATTATTTCATATGGAAAGTCCCATTTGATCAAACATATTAAATGTACCGAGTTTGTGTTTGGAAAGATGCAATGCAAAGAGAAACTTGAAGTAATTGATCAAGAAAGCCTAACCAAATACACAACACAATCTGCTTCCTGTCCGCAAGTTGGGCAACAGCAAACATGCAAATAAAGGCATTAGTAACTATGATGTAAGTTTAAGCAACAGGCCTTTAAACATTACAGTATAAACTGTATGTGAGGGGATATTTGCACATAGCTGGTGTGGGCTGAAACGTAGGCTTTACTGAGCTACTTAAGGAGAGCTTTTGCAAAGTCTTTACTACACGATAAGATCACATTTAAGTATTTTCTGTAAAACTAAACTGTGATGAAAAGACGCTAATCAAAAAGGCAACAAATTATCTCATTGTGTAATGTTAAAGTATTTACTGAGTAGGAGTTTAATACGTACTCATTAATCAAAGTTTTCCTTCAGGGTTTGTAAGCCTAAATTTAAATAAAATACATGTTGGAGACATGCCAAAGGGAAAAATCCTTTTGCTCACAATCTGCTCTTCCTCAAATAATAATGAGGAAAGCATACTGGGAGCAAAAATTCAGCAGATCAGTTGATCAGGTTCAATACTAATGATCTAAATGAGATTGACTTGAATTGTAGAAAAAATGGACTAACATCAGCAAATGAACAACCCATAAATAAATACTTTGCACTTCTAAAGCATCTTCCATTTAAGGAACATAAAATATTTCACAGATCTTAAAGAATTAAGTCCCATGACACTCTAAGAGGCATCTAAACATTTTTACCTATTTCACAGTCACAGAAACTGAAGTGGAAAGAGTAAAGGATTGACTCAGAAAAGCATCTAAACATCTGCTTAAGTCCCACTATATTTTTCAAATAAGGAAATACCAACATGATGGTGCCTTCTGACCTTAAAGTCTATGAGCCTTTAAACAGTTCTGACAAACTCTACCATCTGAATTTTGACTGGTTTGCAGAAACCTTTATTATGGCACACTTTTGCATTCTTCTTTCCAAATTTCCAGATTAGTATTTTCTGTCAAAATATATTTTTCCAACTCAGCTTCCCCCCCCAGCCCCCCCCAGTGTGGTCTGACTCCTTAGGTAACATGCAAAATACAATATGTAGCTGTCCTATTTCATGTCCAACTAATTTTACCTTACTGCTATCCTTTACATTTTGTTTTTCTAGGGTGAAAGAGGCAATTTAAGAATGTATGACTTTCAGACAATAGTGGCATGATAGAATTCATTTAGAAGTGTCCACACAAATCATCTTTGGCACTAGTGATGTACTTAACTTAAATGGTATCCTGGATTTCTTGTGGCATCACTCCATAGTTTAAAAGAATGTTCGTATGGGAAGCTTGATTTTTACTTGTGTAAGATACTGGCTGGCAGGCCAAGTGGTAAACCCAGTGATTTTTTCATAATTTAATCAGAAGCTGGATACATTTCCACAGCCTTTACATATTTTCACAAACTCGATGAGGGTGATTATTGCATTAGTCGTGAATAAAAGGGTAGCAGACAGAAGAAAGGACTCTTCATACAGCAAAACAGAGAAAGGTTCCGTGTAGCCAAGCAGTATTGCCAACTCTAATTTAAGGAACTAGATGATACTGTAGAACAGAGGCATAAACAAGGGGGATACTGTCTGAGTAGCTATTATTCATGCATAAATGGTAATGTAATTTTGCTTTCTTTTATTGCTACCCTTCAATGCCTTATGGCAATTTCCGAGTTAGACAGCATAAACGTAACAATTTTACATTTGGTTATATAATTTCTACTCCACTGCATGATAATTGTTCTTTCATGATCTATTTATTTCCAAGCAGGTTAAACCAATGAACAAATGGCATTTCTCTGTGTTTCACTGTGTTCCATGGTATGCAGCATTGAGAAGGTCAAAGGTATGTTTTATCCAAATGAGCTAAAATACTTATGCCAGGGCCCAACAGCTTGTCTAAATGCTGGATAAGGGATAACAATCTATCTCACTCCCCACTCCCAGAGCATTCCAGAATGGCTGAACTATCATTCTGCAAAAAACATTTCAGACTGAAGTAAACTTTTATATTGCTACATGAGGACTGGAGGACTATGCAGCTGTCCTGTTCCTGCCATGGTCCTAACAAGCTCCTTGCAGGGAGCTCTTACAGAGTAGGTTCTATACTGTGAAAGACTGCAAACTTCTGCTGGCCCTTTAAAATCCTGTCTCCCCACCTCCCCTCCTCCCATCCTTGACTAAAAACAGATCTTATGGGGCCTCCCATGAGCATGATGCAAGGAGAGGTGCATACTGGGAATAGAATTTTAGCTCTTAGGGCTGGTCTATACTGTGGAGCTAAATCAATAGGAGATAAGCAATGTGCATGCCACAGAATGTGTATTTCCTGTCAACTTAATCACTTTGACTTACTGTGCTGACTTCACTAAGCTGCATCAAGTGGCAACGCTCTCCCTTTGATGCAGCATTACTCTAGTTGGAGAGATGGACATACTGCATCAAAGAGAACAGTCAAGCGGGTCTACACTGGCTGCACAATCAATCCTGCTGTGTCAATCCATGGGGATGAATGCAAAATTTTCAGTGTAGACATGACCTTAGAATCACTGGAATTGGCAGGCGTACTTTTGTGACATTTCTGTACTTTGACTGAATCACGTATGCAATGCCCTACCTCAATGTTTCCTAACCAGTGTGCCATGGCACACAGGTGTGCCGTCAGGCCTGAGCAGGTGTGCTACAAAATTTTTTGAAAAATTACTCAAAGAGCTCTGGATTGACTGATTGGCTCATGAATATTCATGAGTTCATTTGGAAACTATATGGTGGTGTGCCTCAAATTAATTAAAGGTAGCAAGGTGTGCCTCAGCAGAGAGAATGTTGGGAACCATTACCATATCTGATCATGGTGCATTGAAAGGTGCATGCACAACATCTGTGGTGAAGAACAGATGTCCACTGAGTCATTTTAGATACTACCTGCCTTCCTGTCTTCTCATGAAGTTCTAATGCATTCATCAATGTGGTCCAGAGGCTCCAGATGTAAGTATTGGAGGCATGGAGCAGAATATTCTCACTTATGCTTCATTTTAACAGACATTTGGATGCTAAACTGAAAGACATGGCAAGAGCAAAACAAAATATATCTATATCTATATATTGTGCTATAATGATTCCTCTTTTCCTTACATTAAAATACACAGAGAAGATGGTTGCTTGATTAAGTTGTCGTGGAGCAACCAGATTTTCCAGCAACTGAGCATTCACTAAAGAACCTTCCAGATCTCCATAAAGACCTAGCTAGAGATTAATCTGGATGGTGCTCAGTCTGAAGAAAGGCTACATCACTAGGGCATTTTCCATGACAGAGATGATGATCAAAATTTTCCCCAAAGTAATCTAAAGCTCCTATTTGTATTCATTATTCATATGAAGTGTCCCTGATTGACCACTGCCTTACCATTGGTTTATAGGACATCATTAATGGAGTTACACTGGCATAGAACTACTTTAATACCTTGGTCAGTCAGCCAGGCCTTTTCATTTTGTATCTTTTGGTTCTGAACAAACATATGCAGGGAAGATGGTTCTTAGACCAGCAAAGATTCTCTAGTCTGAAATTTGTTCTGCCTTTTTGGGCACTGTTTGTTGTTTGCTTAGCAAGTATTGTAAGTATAGTCATGCAAAACTGAAAAGGCTGTTTTCTGGGGGCTCATACAAACATTTTCTTCTCCTTGATCTGCACAGGGTTTATAGTTCCAGATTTAGGTATGAGCTTTGTGTTTGAAGCAGGCTCATTTCCTCACAGGCTCACATTAGAATTGTTCAGAACTGTCATGTTTTTTATGGCTTTAATGCAAAACCAGAAACTGGACTGGGTTTAGTTAGAACTAGGCCCAGGTTTAGTCAAAAATTTGCAAATCTTTTAACAAATGTGGCCTGATTTTTGCTTTTTTAATGACATCTGAAGATAGGTAAGTATTGAGTACTTTCAGTTTTGCTGAGGATGATTTCCACAGCTCTGTTAATATACCCTGGATGGGTTTGCTCTGGAATGAGATAATTTTTTAAACTACAATTGTCTTCTGTATAAAAAGATGGAAGAATACTTGGCAAAGCAGAGATCATCATAAACAAAGTATATTACTTACTTTTCAATATCTTGATGAACTCCTTCTTGTCTAACTATCAGAGAAAAGATTTAAAAAATAGATATCGGCAATGGTCACTCCCATATTGTTTCAGTCCAGTCTCACATTGGTAAATTAAAATAAACCACAATTCATCAAAGATATATGTTTTTACTGGGGACTACAGGGAGCTGTAGATTCTACTCAGGAGAGATATCTAATGAATTCTTGTGACGTGGCAGAATACTACCTTTGCCAAAAGCTCTCTGCCATTCTTGTCTGAGCAAAGAAGAAAAAAGTCAAATAAATACAGCATAAATAGGCTATTCATCTTGTGAGTTGGCTGGTGGCACCTTCTTGGTTTCTCAATATAATTGGCTGAAATAATGGAACAGCACCTAAGAATGACTTGAATTTATTAAAATCTTGGGCTGTTTGGCAATACTATACCAATTCATTGAAGATCAGCATTGAAGATCAGCTGCCAGACAAAATGTACTGACACATGAAAACCACAGCTGTTTGCTATATTTGTGTATGTGTGTTTGTCTATAGCTACAGCTTCTTAACGGGTAAAACCCTCAAGCTCTTAAAATGGGTCCATAATATTAAATGGTTAAATCTCACAAAATCTGAAGGTTATATTAAGGGAATTCCAAATTTCAGATGTTCATCTGAATGCTGTACAAATGGTATGATTTTTTTTACTTTGGAATACTGAAAACAGACCAAGTGATTTAGCCACACAATTTTTTTTTTTTAAGATGTATAGTTACATCTCCTAGTTCACTCTAAAATTTTTACTCCTCATGTCTGTATGACTGGGATACCATTGTTTTCCTACTTCACATCAGACTAAAATGTCACCTGAGCTGAGTTGTGGTATTGTGATACTTGAGCTTCAGGGCCCTGACTTCCAGAAACAGAGGATCAATAATCAATACAGCTGAACTCCTATCCTACAGCAGGAGGACAGACCCATATTTTTTTTTTTATCAGCAATATTAATAGACAACATTTCTTATGTAGCACTATGGCTATGTCTACACTGCAAATTAGTTCAAATTAAGAAGGCTTAATCTGAACTAACTTGGTCTCTGTCTACCCTAGGCTTTCATTAGTTCAAATTAAGGAATTCCTTAATTTGAACTAATGAAAGCTTAGTTTCAATAGTAAAACCTATCCATTAGGTCAAACTAAGCCCTTAGTTTGATCCCTAGTTTGAACTTGGCACAGTGTGGACATTTAAGTCCGCTTTGTTAGTTCAAACTAATAGCAGTTAGTTCGAATTAACAAAGTGGGTTAAGTTGAATTAACGGTAATGTGACTTGGTCCACATTGTTAATTCAAACTAATAAGTTTGAATGTAATTCGAAGGACATTCAAATTTATTAGTTTGAATTAAATTCGAGCTAAGTTTTGAAAGTGTAGACATTGCCTATAAGTCTGCATAGATAGAATGATGAAATGCAGAGGCAGGTGAAAATAAACACAGCTTTCAAAAAGTGCCAGTTCAGATCTGGTTTGTGTTTAGAGCGAAGAGTTTAGGGGTTCTTTTTATCTTTAACTGGTACAGCTGATCTTCGCCCATAATTCCCAAAAGAAAACTACATTAAACTAGAATTAGTCAAGTATATTTCAATAACTGAAGGGTCACAACGTTAGAGGGACGTTACAATTAAACCTGGGAGAATTACTAAATTTTTGGTTCTCTGGCTATTCTGACAAATTGAAAACAATGATTTTTAGATCAACTGCAGGCCAATTTTTTAAAACATTTTTGGGAAACAAAAATCAAGAAAATAGAAGATAATTTTTGGATGAAATAGATGTTTTATCTTCAAGAAAATTTTCCGTTTGGATTTTGAGCATTTTAAAATATTTTATTAAAAATTAAATAAAATTGAAGGAAATTTCAAACAAAAAGTCATTTCAAACCAAAAATCAACTTTTGTGAATTCTTATTTTTCACATGAACAGTTTGGCAAAACCAATATAAATTCATGAAGCATTTCAGTATGACTAATTCTACGGGGGGGGGGGGGGGCAAAAAGTTTTGGCTGAAAAATATCTCATGTTTCCAGTTGTAATAGTCCAAAGCAAGGCATTACCAGCACCCCTGAAATTGGAGTTACAGTTATTCTTAAAGAAAACAGAAAGATATTAGATATGGAATTGTGTAATTAAAGCACTTAAGAACCTTAACTCTCTCTTGACCTGGTATGCTATAAGCAAAGTGTGTTTATAGCAGCAATAACAGTTTTTGAAGTTTCAGGAAGGAAAGTAAACTGATTAAACATTTGTCTCTACCCCAATACAGGGTGAAGTTAAAGCTATTTTGAAAGGTAACAGTTTTGCTAAAGGCAACTGTGTCAGGTGACCTCCCCCATTGAGTCGTATAGTCTAGTGGTTAGAAAAAGGGGATTAGGAATTAAAAATCATTACCTTCAAATTCTCTCCCTGCTACTGACTTTCTGTGTGATCTTGGGCAAATCATACAACTTCCCTGCGCTTCGTTTTCCCCATCTGCAAGAGTGCTCACTTAACACCCTAGCATGCTGTCAGGAGGAATTTGTCAGTGTCTTTCACATGTTTTGAGGCTCTCTAAAAAGGGTAAATTTATTATTATTAACATTATTATTTATTTATTAAAAGGGTGTTATTAACAACTTTGCACTTTAAAAGTTCATATTTACTCTAAAATATCACTTAGTTTGACTGAAGAATGCAACAACAAAATGTATAAGAGAAATCTACCTCCATCCTTGCTAGCCTCATTACTGTCAAGCCCTCTTGCAACATAAGGAGCATGAAAAGACCTGTTTTTTGTATCTTGTGATTCGTTGTGTCTTTGAAAAAGAGCTTTGCAATATGAAAAGGAAAACACACAGAATCCATTCTGTTACTCATGAATTTAGTACCAAATCTTGTGTGATGTGGGATAAGGAAATCTGCTAGGAAGGAATTCATCCCCTCAGGGGCATGTGCTACATTGCTGCTATTAGAATAGTGTTTCTCAACCTTTACTGGACTGGCGAGAACTTAAGGGTATTAATTACTTTACATGGAACACCTGATGAAAACTTTCTCGAGAAAGCCAGTTTATAGTGGCTGTAATGTTCATAATATCTGTGTCTTACGCATTCCTGCAAAAATGATCCAGGAAATTAAATTAAATATTTTATGAATAGAACATGTTTTGCTTTCTTAGAAATATATGCATAATGATTATGCATACAAATTCAAACTCAAAATGATATTACTAAGGTAATAATGGGAATTTTGTGCCTCTGTGTTCAAATAAAGTTTATCTATTCTTGGAGTAAGGTTCATCAAAAGAAGTCTTACTGTGGAAGTTATGTCCAAGCAATTTTGATGCTAGCAGTAATAATGTCAGGAAATTTAAAATTACCAAGCTGCAGCAAAGGAGCAAGGTGGCAGTGAGCACTGACACACACCTGAAAGCTTTGCTGCAACTGGGGCTTTTTAAATCTCCCAGACACACATCGTCTTGCTCTTACTCTTTCCTCCTTCCCCATTCAATCTTTTCTCTCACTGCACTCTCAGTAAGCTTGCGGATGACACCAAGCTGGGGGGTGGGGAACAGTAGACACATTGGAGGGCAAGGACAGGATTCAGAGAGACCTAGATAAATTGGGACAGTGGGCCAATAGAAATCTTACGGGGTTCAATAAGGACAAGTGTAAAATCCTGCACGTGGGATGGAAACACCCCATGCACCGCTACAGGCTGGGAAACATTCAGCTAAGTAGCAGCAGTGTAGAAAAGGACCTGGGGGTCATGGTGGATGGGAAGCTAGACATGAGTCAGCAGTGTGTTCTTGCTGCCAAAAAGGCCAATGGCATACTGGGCTGCATCAAACAAAGTGTTACCAGCAGATCAAGGGATGTGATCATTCCCCTCTATTCTGCACTGGTGAGGCCACATGTAGAATACTGTGTTCAGTTTTGGGCTCCCCACTACAAAAAGGATGTGGACAAATTAGAAAGAGTCCAGCAGAGGGCAACCAAAATGATTAAAGGGCTGGAGCACAGGCCCTATGAGGAAAGACGGAAAGTATTAGGCTTATTTAGTCTGCAGAAGAGAAGATTGAGGGGGGATTTGATAGCAACCTTCAACTACTTGAAGGAATGCTCCAAGTAGGATGGAGTTCGACTATTCTCGGTAGTAATGGAGGACAGAATTAGGAGCAATGGTCTCAAGTTACAGTTAGCGAGATTGAGGCTGGATATCAGGAAAAAACTTTTTTTACTAGGCAAGTGGTGAAGCATTGGAATGAGCTGCCTAGGGAGGTGGTGGAGTCACCATCTTTGGAGGTGTTTAAGGCCCGGCTGGATAAAACCATGACTGGGATGGTTTGGTGGGAGTGGTCCTGCCTCTGGCAGGGGGTTGGACTAGATGACATCATGAGGTCCCTTCCAACCCTATGATTCTATGATTTTCCCCGATGGGCCAGGGCCAGTTGTTGAACACTTTCTGTTTCCGTGAGGCACCAATGTTCCATGGAACCTCAGTTGAGAAACATTGCACTAGAGCCTGAGTTGTGCACAGTTCTGCTATGCCCTCCCTAACCTTTGTAAAGGGAGGGGCTGAGGTGTGAAACTCCATAATCGACAGCCCGTTGCATCTCACCTTACCTCCTCCTGTCAGAATGCCCTGACCCCTAAAATTCCCCTATGCACAAAGGTTCAGGGAGTTCCAATGGAGCTATTCTCTGTGGAGTACAAAGACACCACACCTCTATGGTGAGATTCCCAGCTCTTGCTCTACTCCTGCTAAGGAGAAATGCAACTATTCCTCTGTATTCTGGGCCCTCTATATCTGTAGTGGGAGTGGACCAGCCTGTCAATTTAGCTCTGATTTTACGGACATCATGAGTGGTTTTAAGTCTTGTTAAGAAATTTCACTTAGCTCAATGTGATTGGAAAGCCCAGTGAGATAGAGATGACATTTGAAGCCACGTTAACTGGCTGAGCTGTGGTCTGCAGAAAAGTCTAGACTGTAATATAACGAGTTAACATTATTTCTAACATTAGCCTTCATCCTGACAGAGTTTTTCAACTGAGTTCAGCTAACACAATTGGGGGGAAAAAATCAACCCCACTATTTGCCTGTCAAGAAAGACCCTTATGATAATGTCTTTGATTTTCCCTATCTACATGATAATACACTGGTACAGGAGACTGGTACCATAACACAGTTTCTTTATCTTATTTTTCATTCACCTATGTCACACAAAAGTTAGTAGTAGTGAGAAATCAGTGTCTGCTATAACTTCAGTGGCCACAAGTTGGTAGTCTTAGTACCATTCAAATGATGCAGATGTCTACACGAGAGAAATCATAATTGGCACACTTGCTTACTGGACAAAGTAAGTATTTAGGGATGAAGGAAACACCATCTTTCAGAACCTGCAACATACTATCTGTGCATGCAAGGTGTGCATTGCATGCCTTACAACTGGCTGAGCCTGTGGGATGATTCCCTCTGGCTCCTGAACGCACATGTAGGATGCCACTTTGTAGACTGAGATGGCAACCTCCACACATCGTGCCTTTGCACGCATCTTATGTATGAGGTCACACTGCATGGAGTACGGAGTGACCTTGCACACAACATACATGCAAAGTCATGCTGCACGGATGATGCTATTTTTCATGTAAATATAGAACTGCACAACTACCAAAACTGTCACAGCACACCACTGATCGAAACCCAGATTTGAGTTCCATTGAAAGTGCAGTGAAGTGAAGCCTGAACTGTCGCTGCAGCGTTGTGTGGCTATACCAAGTTAGTGCTGGTCATTAGTTCCATCAATCCTGCACTTTTTCTCAGTGCTAAGATGTATTTTTTAAATAAGTAGTGATGGTAGAATAAACTTTAGTGTGTGTGATCACTTTAGCCAGGCTTGGCAGTTCTATCCTAACATAGAAGGACTGGAAAGCACTTGAGAAAAAGTTTGCTGGACCGTGTTCCAATTACTTTTAGCACAGGTTTTGCTTTATTCATTTATTTTAAACAAACTCTTTAGAATTAATTTTTCTTCAAGATTTTCTTGGAACATAATATCTGTGGACTTATTAAAGGAGATCTCTCATCTACCTTCTCTGCTGTAATAATGCTAAGGAAACATAGCCCATTATGTAATAATAAATTCAGCTTCTTCATTTTGAACTAAATCAAAGGTGCTATTAATATGACAGTTTTGGCACGTGAAAAAAGATCATGAAAGAAAGATAATGGAACAATTATCCCTAATTAAAAATAGCACTGTTGAAGCTTGGGAAAGCTCATCTTACAACAAACAAATGAAAATTGTAAGACCTTAAAGAGCTTCATTAAAATCTAAGACAATCTGGGAAAAATCCACTTACAGCTTCTTCCCCTCATCTTTGGTGATGTTCAAGCTTAGGTAAATTTCCCCTTCTACATACCTCAATGGCATCCTGTGAACAGAAAATGTCATGAAAAGAAAGGGTTGTCTACAAATTACA
Source organism: Podocnemis expansa (assembly GCA_007922195.1). Classification (NCBI taxonomy): domain Eukaryota; kingdom Metazoa; phylum Chordata; order Testudines; family Podocnemididae; genus Podocnemis; species Podocnemis expansa. The sequence continues at coordinate 3,770,687 of ML682057.1, read as the reverse complement.
ATGGTGCAGGTCCTCTTTTTATGTAAAGGCAGTGATGTTGACTTTATGCTGTTCACTTTTGATGGACAAGAACGAGTTTTTTTGTTTTCCTGTGCAAAACACATAGCTAACCCAATCTGCCAAAAAGTGAAACTCTGAATAATGCAAGAAAATGTGAAGCATGAAGTTTGGAATAATTCTGCAAACACACCAATGCAATTCTTTTCATTTCACTCACAAAGGGAAATTTTATACAACTCTAAGAAAGCAGCATATTTTAAAGGGTACATTTTCCTTTAAAGAATTTCAGTTGTAAGCAAGCAAGTGTGTGTGTGTGTGTGTGTGTGTGTGTGTGTGTGTGTGTGTGTGTG
>ML682057.1:3555858-3770327 GCA_007922195.1 Podocnemis expansa | reverse complement strand
GTGTGTGTGTGTGTGTGTGTGTGTGTGTGTGTGTGTGTGTGTGTGTGTGTGGTTCAAATGCAGACTAGCCAGTAATTACTGACTGACTAGTGACTTCCTTATATGAAGTGAGTTTGGATGGTCTCAGTCCAGTTCCTACTGGACATGTGCTCACTTTACAAAAACACCACCACTCTGGTTGGTGTTCTTGTTGGAAACTGAAGCAAAAAGAAACAGGGCCCAAAGCTACCTAAAATAACTTGCATAGCTACATTTGATTTCTCTCCTGCACATGTGCTGTGCTGAATCAAAGGCAGAGACCTCCTGTCAAACCAGCATTACTCAGTTACTGGGGTGGTATGGCAGGATTGACTTCTCAACCCGCTGAGCAGGTCTTCACAGACCTGATCATTCGATCAGGAATTCTGACTTGACAGCAACAAATTTGCTGCCTTCCCTGAAGACTTGATGACAGTTGCTTTCTTTAATGTACCTGTTCTATCTCCATGATAGACAGGATGGCTCTCGAACAAATTTCCACAGAAAAAAATGTGAATAAAATTAAATAAAATTAAATAAAAAGCCTTAAAATCTAAATGTTTAATATAAAGGTGTTTCTCATTTCTGAGAAATGAATGCCCTGTTTCAGTTCCACTGAGGTGATTTCCTGAGTGCTGCCTTGACAGAAAGAACAATCAAATATAGTATATGTCATACCACTGAAACAAGGTTTAATTTGTTCTTTTCCAACTAATAGCTTTTCAAATGGAGGGGAAAAAAACCCCCTCATCCTCATTAAACTCATGTCTCATGAATGGCTTGAATAAGGATCACACAGTGATTTGAGAATTTACAGATTATGGAAATGTGCTCCTAACAACAGCCGTGAGCTGACTTTTTTTGCTCATTTGCATGCGTCTATGGGTCTTGAAGCTCATTTATTTGTCAGTAATTAGAGATTCTTGTCCAAGATTTGTCTGGAAGTTGGAGTTTAATCTCACAAGAAATTTGTAAACATTTTTTAAAAATAAATAATTAAAACATTGTATGCCGCATTGTAGCTGATCATGTTACCAAAATCAGGAGAGTTCAGAGAGCTTTCGTTTGGGGGCTTAATGTAACAGGCTGAGTCAAGACAAGAAATTAGAGCTACAGAGGTCTTAAACTGTCTGGGCTTGCAGTAATTTCTGTGAGCCGCAGGTGACATTCTATAAGCACGCCTGGGATTATAGAACAGACTCAGGATCCAAGCTAGGCTACAAGGAAAGAACAAAATGAAAGGACCATCAGGTTTAAAACATACTGACTGCTATATGTAAAATAAAACAAATCTTTCTTCCGGTACTGCATGTTCCTGTAGGAATACATTGTGAAGAGCTCCACTCATAGCTATATCCCATTCTCACAACAGTTCTAACTATACTTGAAAAGAAAGGAACTATGAATTGTGGTGTATGACACAAGCATGAGGGAAAATTCAAAAAGATGAATCATCATTACATTTTGCTGTTGTTGCTACTATCGTGATTAGATCAGTCTATAATGTTTACAGTGAAACCCCAAACCACTCGAAACTCCCTGGGTTTCAGTTTTCATTACAAATTCAGAACTGAGAACAGGCTCATGATTAAGGTACTTTTAATCAGACCTTGGCAAGACTTAAAAAAAAAAAAGTGTTTACACAACTTCCCTTCATAGGGGGAAAAAATATTGAGCTATGGTACATAGATCTGACTATGCTGCAAAAAGCCCCCAAACCTTGGTTGATGCACACTGTTTCCAAGATGTAAATTTCTGTTTACAATGGGCAAATTTCCCATCCTCCTAGCTTTTCTTATCTACTGCTGTCTTTTAAAATAACATTTGTATGGGAGAAAAAGAAACATTTGTGTATAATTTTCACAAGAGATGTTCTCTACCACAGTACCTAAATTTAATGTGGGAACCGGACAATCTTTTGGTTCACAGTGAATCAGAAGTGCTATTATATCTTTTTTTTTAAGCTAGAACTGAACATAACCTTCCAAAGGAGAAAAAACTACTGATTAATGCACTGCCATTATTAATATTAACAATTATTGTTTTGTAGAGCTTAGAGGTCAAGCAGATCGGAGACTCCTTGCCTTAGAGCAAAAACATATTATATGAAGTCCCTTCTCCAAAGTAAACACATATTATATGAAGTCCCTTCTTCAAAGAGTTTATGCTGTAAAAGTATTATAACAATTTCTGGATTATTTTGTTTTCCATTCCTTAATACAGCAGCATCCTAAAATTTTGTTGGCTTGACTGTCATCACACACAAAACAGATTTATTCACCAAGTGGTCTAGGCAACTTTCCTGGGTCGATTTCAATTAACTGAAAGTCAATCTCCCTATATGAATAGTTCAGACGATTCGTCCCATTGTGTATTACATAAAATTGAATTGACTATTTTACTGCTCATTAATCTAGCTTCATTAGGCTCCTCTGAGATTTCTCAGAGACTAGATCTGATTAACCACAGTAGTTTTGTTTCCTAAAAATTATACTACCTTGTTGCCCCTAAGGGAAAAATACAATGAAGGCAAAGTAAGTCAGGAATAGGCACTATTGCTGTCGTATAGTAGGAAAAGGTAAATTTTAAAGTGTTCAAGTTTCTTCAAAATACTTCAATGTATTTCATAGGTGTCAGAATTCCATTTAAGAACATAAAATATACAAACCATTCCTCCCCATATCATCAATCCTCTTATTTTTTTTTAAAGTCATCTTTTTAAAAAGTAAGTGCAGGATTACACAAACTTTTCTTTAGTGAACACTTACTCAGAGGACTAATTAGTGAGAATAACTGTGTGATTAAATACTCATCAACCTGAGCACTGGTTTCGCAAGCCAGTCTCATCATTTACTCCCTGTAGCACATCTGCTGCTTCGCACCCTGCTCTTCTAGCCCACTCGGGACTAAAAAAGGACACACGGACCCACAGATTTGCAGCTACCCATGGTTTTTGTACAGGCTGTCTTGAGTACTCACCACCATACTGTGCCCTGCCTGGGCCATTCTTCACAAGGACTGGTCAGGGCTAAATTTCCAGGCAAGCCTGGTATCCCTCCCCTGATCCCCTTTCCCTGCATCTTCCCAAACCCTGCGGCCTGCCTTTTAAGCCTACTAGGCCTCTTGGCAAATTGCAGCTTTTGAACAAATTACTCTACAAGGAAGCCGTTCATTTTGTGCACCTGCCCAGCTGCTTCCCCTCAGCTATGGGCTCTACTGCCCTTCTGCTAGCTACACTAGCATGGCAGGGGACTGACAAGGAAATTTACTCCCCAGTACCCTGTCACACCCTCTCACTAAAAATATTTAATAAAAATTCCTTAATCATACTCTGCCCCTATCTATGTTGGTCCTGAATGTGTTCAGATTGCTAAGCCCAACATACAAATCCTGTAGCTTTGGTGTCAAAGATAACAAGTCATTCCATTTGTCCATACCACCTAAGAAATAATGTGTCTGTAATGCACAGTGCATGCCTATGACACTAGGTAAAAAATAATTATGAACAGCCCCTGTATCTTGCCAGTTATTTTAATCACAGAAAGAATCACAACATTGTTGATACTTGATTGTGCCACACCATTTGCCCAAAAGGTTGGAAAATATGGACCTTCCTATATGATGAATCACATTACGCTAAATCAATATAATACTGGGAGGGATCTTTGGCAAGTTCCCCTGGCTAGCTACCTAAAATTCAGCATTGTTATTAAGAGATTTTTAAAGGGATATGTAAATATACATACATAGACAGGTTACCTTGTTACAGCTAAGACAGCAGTATTTCCATAAGTGCATTTCTTCAGAGGCAGGCAAAAAGCCCTAGGAAATTAGGAAAAGCCCTAAAAGGAAGGCATACATGAAAAACATTAAAATGGCTTAAATAAATACTATATTAATTACTATTTGGCTAACAATATTAACATAGTTCTAAATAACGCTAATGCATATACACCACAAAAGGTTTAAGAATACTCCAACAACCACATTGTATTTTTTGCTTTTGTGGCGTTTTCTTTTAATATTAGGTTAAAGTCATTTGAGTACCAATCAGACCTCTCATAAAAGCAAAATTGAAAGGAGTTAGAAGCTTATAAGCAGTTTGTTGGGAAGCCAAGAGACTGTTTATTATCTGATGGTCCCAACTCATGCTAGGTATAGCTGAGGGAAGTAACAATGAGCATGCAAATGAAATTAATAGGCAGCGGGTCAAAACAAATGAAAGGAAATACTTCTCCATCCAATGCTGTGGAACTCATTGCCTGGGGTTGTTGTGAAGATCCAAGGTATATCTGGATCAAAAAAAATATTTAGGTAACTTCATGGATGATAAGTCTTTTAGGGTATGTCAACACTTGCAAGTTAGTTTGAATTAAGGAGGCTTAATTAGAACTGCCTTAGTACCTGTCTGCACTAGGCTTTCATTAGTTTGAACTAAGGAATTCCTTAATTCAAACTAATGAAAGCTTAGTTCTAACTAGTAAGACCTGCCAGTTAGTTTGAACTAAGCACGTAGTTTGATCATTAGTTTGAACTAAGGATAACGTAGACAAGGATTAACCCTTAGTTCCAATTCAATAAATTCGAATTAAGGGCAGTTAGTTTGAATTAACAAAGTGGACTAATTCGAACTAATGTTAGTTTCAATTAGTCCATGCTGTTAATTCAAACTAATAAGTTTGAGTTTATTTTGAGATAACCTCAAATTTATTAGTTCGCACTAACAAATTCAAACTAACTTTTCCTGGTGTAGACATAGCCTACTATGTAAGATGCTCTGGGAGATATAATCCTATGCTTTGACTGCCAGAAGCTGGGACCAGACAGTGGGTTGGATCATGCAATAATTAACCTATTCTGTGTGAAGCACCTCATAGTTCCACTGTCAGAAGGAAGGATAATGGGGTTGATAGACCGCTGGCCTGACTCAGTATGGCTATTTTTGTTGTTGTTGTTCTTATTATTGAAACATACCTCTGAAGTCACTTAATATTGAAAAGGATTTCTAGAAATGATGAGAGGTTTTCTTATTCCAGCTTGATTTTTGTATTGAATCTGTGTTGCCCTATCTAAGTACTGCAATAGGACCAATGCTGTAGCTTTCAAACTAAGACCCTCATGCTGATCAGTACAATCCTGTGAGGCACTGCAGTTGTAGTTACTGCACATATGACTGAAGTTTCACAGGCGATTAAGTATTTGCAGGACTGGGGCTCTAATTCATTTCTCATGATGGCGACTACTCACTTCCTTTATACTATTCTTTAGCTCATACTTCAATGAATGAATGAATGAATGAATGAATGTATTTATTGGTCTCATCTCTGATAGAAGGGTTAAACTAAAATACAATATAAAATACCAAAGTGTAGCTCAGTGTTCCCACTCAGGGGTTAGCCACAGTGGCATAGCTGATTCTCCCTGAATATGATGGGAGGAAGATTACTTTACAAGGGGATAGCCGTGTTAGTTTAGTCCAGCAAAAAAAAACCAAAAAAAAACCAAGGAGTCGTGTAGCACTTAAAGACTAACAGATTTATTTTTCGCATGAGCTTTTGCGGGAGAAAAATCCCACTTCGTCAGATGCTTCCCATCTTCGAAGCATCTTGATGAAGTAGGAAGATTACTACTACAGCAGTTCTGAGAACCTCAGGGAGTGTTTCTGGGTGCATCCAGGTTGTGGAAATGACCCTGCACAGTGAAAAACAGTCAGTGCAGTAAGGCATGCAAGTTACCATTGACCTTTTCTAAAAGTATGGCAAGCTCCATCACTGATCACAGTCCTTCCTGTTCTTCTACAGACGTTACGGATGCTTCTGTCCTAATCAGCCACTGACGGTTCCTAATGCTTTTCTGTGGCATAACTGAGATGTTTGGGCATTATCATGTCAGTTCCAGCAGTATGCTTGCTTCACAATTTCTTTACGGTTTTCAACAGAGAAGCATCTACACAAGTTTTCAGCATCAGGGATGGCATCTACTGCTAATTCATCCAGCTCTGGACAAGGAGTCACTTCAAGGTTTAAGTGCAGCCTCAATTTTTTTTTATTTTCATCTTTTCAGGACTTCTTCATGGGTTCAGCATGCTTTGCCATCAACCTTGTTTATTGTCATAGCCAAGACATGAAATTCTGTTTTGGATTGTTGTGCCTGAGTAACTCTGAATGCAGGTAGTAATGTATAGACTTTTATCCCCTCTTCTACCACTTTTCCCAAGGTCTCAGTAAAAGCTTCATGATTCATTTTTGCTCTTGCTACAAAAATACCTCATCAATGTTTATGTTCGGTGTCATTTTTGGCACTGTCTGCTCTCGGATTTCTTGTGCAAAATTGGAAATGCCTCACTGGATAGTCAAGTAGTGTTTCAGTTCTGGGGTGGCATCTGTGCTGGAAGCCTGTGAGAATGCCTCTCCAGGCTAATTCTAAATCATCTAAATGCGTCAAATTAGTTTTTCTTTGAGATGGAGTACTTGATGGCAACTGTGAATTTTCACAGATGTTTTGTGCCCTATATATTTACCAGTGCTTCTACGCCTCCATTGACCCAGTATGACCTTATTATACAATGGTTCCAGACTAACATATGGTCCAGCTTCATCATCATCTGTTTATCACTGAACATCCAAGTGTCCTGATCGACAGCTACACTCTTGAACCAATTGCCAGTGATGGTAATGTTAGAGGAACAAAAGGAGCTTAAACCCTGGAAAGCATTGTCATTTATTATTCTAAAACAGAATGGTGGAAGAATAGTTTCAAAGCCATTTCTAGGACAACTTAATATGGTGGTAATATCTCTGAGTATAGGCTTGTTGTGTGACAAAACAGATTACAAATACTGCTACTAGAGGCTGATTGAATTGATCCTTATAAATATCTGTAGCATCTTCAGTGGGAGTGGAGGTCACAGTGGTGGACAGCTGCTCATGGTGATGCTTCAATTTGGTATATAGCAGCTAACTAGAAATGTGGGGCCATGTTGCAAGTGATTTATTAAAAGATGATTGCAGGACAACTGCAAGCATGTCTATATGCCTGGTTCCTCCAAATTATAATACACTTGTGTTCTCCAGAAACTGGAAACCATTATTCATGAGTCTTGCCTGAGTTATTCTAGCAACTGAAATATTTTATCTTTCCAACTTCCACACTAGCAAACCTTGTTTATGTTTAGTTCATTCCAGGTGGCAAATCTAGTTGGTTTTCTCAAGTTGATTGTGGCTGTCACAGGCCTAACTTGTGAACCACATTTATTGGATACACCTTGATTCACTCTGTCTTCATAGTACAGGAGAAATGTGGAGTGGTAGTTTTGTCTGGGGATGCCAATCCATATCCCAGAAAATCTTTCACACATAGCAGGTGTTCTGAGGCTACAGTCTTCCCTTTTCTGCTGAGTCTGCCATTGTCCTTTACTTGTAACTCTTAGCCGGGGGTCTATTTGGAAACTACTTGCTTGAGCCAGCCAGAAATGGGGTCTATTTGGAAACTACTTGCTTGAGCCAGCCAGAAATGAGTCTCACGTTGCAGTGGCAACCACACCCTGAAATAGTGCAGCAAATACTGCCAGCCTACACACTACCCAACTGCAAAATTTCTGCCGTATCCTTTTGGCAAAGAGTTTAATAACCCATAGATAGATTGGTGGTTGTGTCTTATAGGAGTTGGACTGAAAACAGATTGATCAAGGCTGTATCAAGGAGCATCTCACTCAACTATCAGTAATTCCTTTAAGCTGTGATGTCATTTTCATGTATCATAATTAGTAAAATGTATACATACTTTTGAACATTAGAGGGAACTTGGGCCAAAATAAAATAAATGCACAACTAATCTCAGCCCAATTAAGTAAAAAATAATAATATTACCAACATGAGGTATCAATAATACCAATCTTTTTTCACATGCAGCAAGTTTTAATGTTACATGTTGTTCAGCATAGTTGTTACATGTATCCAAATACAATAAACAAAAAACTAACATGTAGCAGCTTCCAAATGAACAATAATAATTAAAGTGACAAAAGTCCTGTGGCACCTTAAAAATTAATAAATTTCTTCAGGCATAAGCTTTCATGGGCTGCAACCCTTCATCAGCTTTCTTTGGTTACAGCCCATGAAAGTATATGCTTGAAGAAATTTGTTAGTGTTTAAGGTTATGTCTCCACTAGCCAATGCTAGTTTGACCTTGTTAGTTTGAACTAAGAAGTTCAAGGTTAGTTCAAACTAACCTTGCACTCATAAGCTCAAATTAACAATGTGTTCTAGTTTGAACTAATGCTTAGTTCAACCTAGAACACATTTTAAGTTTGAACTAACTGTCTTAGTTTGAACTTATTAAATTCAGCCTAAGCATTAGTTCAAGTCCACATCAAGCTTAGTTTGAACTTAACGCCAGTACTACTTAGTTCAAACTAAGTATTCCTTAGTTTGATCTAAGAAATTTCTTAGTTCAAACTAAGGAAAGTCTAGTGTGGCCATGGGCTAAATTAATGCGGACTAGCTTGCCAGTGTAGACGTAGCCTAAGGTGTGACAGGAATTTTGTTGTTTTTGCTGCACGTGGAGCAATAGGGCTATGCCTCTAGAAATAATAATTAATAAGCAATAATCCATTTGCACTACTCTACTCTATCGGCTTTCATCTTTGGATCTCAGTGAAATTTATAATAATTATTTAAGCCTCACATTAGCTCTTTGTGGCAAGTTCCATTTCTTTCCATCTTACAGAAGGGTAAATTAAAGAACAATGAAATTCAATGAGAGTTAAGCACCTAGCTGCAATTTGTGAATTTGGAAGTCTTCCCAAGAAAATCTAAAGTGATGTGCTCTGGGCTACACAGGTTGTTAGTGGAAGAACCAGGCACAGATTCCTATAGTTCTACCTTCTAACCTCCTGCTGAAGCAGTTTCTTTCTGCTTTCACCATAAACTAGTTCTCTTTGCCTGAATGAGAATCAAAAATGTGACACAGGAGAAAAGCAAAACAACATCTGGGCCCAGATGTTGAAAAGAACTCAGACCCATGTGGTACCTAAATGGAGCTCTTCAAAAAGGCTCGACATCCTCTATCTCATAACTAAGAACAGCATAAGCTGCTGAGGACTGCTGTCTAAGTGAAAGCTGAGCAATTTTGAAATCCTGCCATTTAATTTGGTGCCTAAATGGTAGCTGCCAGGTATTCAGTTGTGTAGAAAACCTGGCCCTCCCTATGGATTTAAAAGGCCATAAAGAATGAACATGTATACAGAGCAATCCATTACTGAGGAACATTATAAAATGCTCTCCCTTCATCATCTGATTAATGCAGGCAGATTCAATATGCACTCTTCTGATACTAAGTTTAAGTCAAACCACCTGAGTCACAGGTATACAGGTGAAAGTTTTCTAAGATTATGCAGTCTGCCGAAGTGATTTACAAACTGTCTCTAGGAGTTATGGATATTGTCATTCACAAGCTGTTCTGTGTTTTATTTGCCTATCGAATGGTGAAGAAAGGGCAGCCAGTTCCTGCTGTGTGTTCTTTGTTGTACATGAAACATTTCCCACCTTCTTCCCTTGCCAGTCTCTAGATGAATCACTTTTAGGACGGTCAGCAGGGAATCAATTTCAACATCATACATACTGTTTTGGAAGTCTGCCCTCTGCTCTGTATCACAGCAGTGAACCAAACATTTACATGTCCTATTGGCTTGCAACGTTATGATACTATTGATGTACGTGTGTAAGTAAAATCTACTATAGTTCACTTGATTTGTCATTTGTTTGATATTTTGTTGTTGTGATAAAATTGTACATCAAAAGAACTGATTTTGTAGTGAACCAGAGTTCATTGCAAAGACAGATTTTAAAGCTACTGTAATCAAGCAGTAACAGTTCCTCATTTAGTATCTCCACTAAATGTTATTGCTTGGTCAGTGAATGAAAGGAAAGCCCACATAACAGGGACAAAATAGTGCACAAGTGATGATGAAATTTGCACAGATGAATGACTAAAAGTCACAGATGCAGGATACAAAGAAAGGGAACAGAGTGTGGGAAGAGAAGAATCAGCTTAGTTCCTTGTAACTCCTAAATTTAAAAGAGATTCCTATTTAATTAGTATGGGCCAAACTCTCTTTTTCTTCTAAGCTTAATTATAACTTTTGCGACTACTTTTGTATCCCTTTCAGCACATGAAAGGAACTTGTAACCAGTGCCATTTCCCAGAAAGGCTTCCAAAGAACAATAGCCAGCTGATGGACAGGGGAGGCAGAAGGTGTTTCAAATGCACAAGGACTACAGTATTTGTGCCTATAATTATTTCATATTAGCACTGGTTACCAATCATGACTGAAGGTCCATTAAGGCAGACACCTAAGAAATGTGGGACCAGATTCTTGGTCAGCGCAAATCAGTGTAGCTCTGTTGATTTCAAACACGCTACACCAAATTGCGTCAGCTGAAGCACTGACCTATAGTTCCTGCCTCAAAGACCTGACAGCAGAAGATGACAATCAACATACAAAAAATGGGGAGCAAGGGATCCAGGTACATATAAATAAGGTGTATGCACATATATACAATATCATTTATATTACATTATTTTATAAATAGAAAAATAAATATGATCCATCCCTCTCTGCTGTTCAACTTCAAGATCATGAACAAACAGATTTTTTAGTGTCACAGTACATGTGGGTCTTGAGGTATACAGAGCCAGCATTTCATGGGCATAGTGCAGGGAGAAAGAAGGCACACCTATGGTCATAAAAGAAGCCACGACCCAAACAAATGCAGGAAGGATCATTGTTAGTGTGGAGGAGTAAGTGACAAGTTAGTAGAGATGAGAAAACAGGCAGGAACAAGCTGAGTGATGACAGGCCTTGATAGCAAGGATAAGATTTTATTTGATGTTGGAGTCAGAGGAGTTAACCAGAAAAGACAACGTGGCCAATTAATGTGTAAGAAAAAAGAAAGGGCTTGCTACTGCAATTCCTATTTACTCCATATTCCAGATACTGTCAATGAGAGTTCTCTCAAAACTTGAGCTTTTATTACAAATGTTATGTTCTTTCACATCACAATAAAGACTTTTTGCATATTAGACTTTTTTAAGAGAAATTTTTCTGCCTCTTTAATGTACAGGCCTTTTATGCAGTTAAATATTTACTAACACTAATAACAGATTATCAAATAAAAGTAAATCAGGCATAATTCCACTGGAGTCATACCAGTAGAAACTAGTGTAAGTGTGATCAGAATTATATCCATAATATGTAGCCTTCAAGGCCTAATTTTCATTTACAGCGTAGATACTTTATTTCACTCTGGCAGTATAAATAGGTCTTAAAGTGAAATTTATTGTAATTTACTACTAATTTATTTATCTACTTTAAGATACTTTTACATAGCCAGAGTATAAACAAAAAATCAGGCTTTACTCATTTTTGAGGCTCAATTTGTGTAATTTTCAGGAACAAATACATATTCTAAATATATTGAGGCCTAGTCTCCACTATACAGTTAGGTCAAGAGTGGGCAGCTTGTGTTGACCTAGCTGTGGATGCATCTTCACTTAAATTTGGCTACAGTCTATCTTAAGTGTACCATTACCCTGATTTAATAACACCACCTTCTTGAGAGGTGTGGAATCATGGTGGATGTAATAATGTCAATGGGTACATCTACACTGTGTGTTTAAGTCGACTTAAGGGTCCTTAAGTTGACGTAAACAAAGCTCTGTCTACATTGCAGGGCAATAAAGTTGACTTGAGTATCAGGTAAAGTCGACTTTATTACTTCCGCTTATAAAGTTGACTTTAAATGGGTGCCCTGGCTTAATTGGACTTTATTAAGTCAACTTAAGGCAATGTGGAGTTACTAAGTCAACTTAATAAAGTCGACTTAGTGCAGTGGGGCCTTTAAGTCGACTTTATAAAGTCGAATTAAGCCAGGGCACCCATTTAAAGTCGACTTAATGTAGTGTAACCTTACTAAGTTAACTTAATAAGGTCTACTTAAAGTTGACTTTATTAAGTCAGCTTAATAAAGTTGACCTTGCCTTTATAGTGTAGACATACCCAATGCATTGAGAGTGTAGGTGCTTCATTATTACGTCAACCATTAGTGGCAGGCAGCAGCCAACCCACAATACCCCAGACAGACTGCTCTGGCCATTGTTGTAAACTCTGCAGCCCAGGGGTTGGGGGATAGGAACCTGTCCTTGCCTGTTAAAGCCCTGTGGATTTTTTTTCTTTGTTTCCAAGCTAGATGTCTACACCTAGCAGCTCTCCATTGTTGAGTGTAACTGCTTAGCTGACCATGCTGGCTACACACTGCAGATGTGTTCCTGCCTGAAGCAGAAAACAGATATTGGAGCTTCAGAGTATGTGGGGAAAAAAGGTACCATGCAGGCACAGTTCAATCAGAATGTGGATGTCTACGAGCAGACTTTGCAGAGGATGTAAGAGAAGGGCTATAGCAGAGGTGAGCAGCAGTGCCACATGAAAATCAAAGAGCTGCAGCAGGCATACCAGAAGGCCAGGAAGGCAAACAAACCTTATTAATGGTGCACTGACAATGTTACATTCCTATATACGCAGCAGTCATACCGCACAGCATATGCCACAGCAACACACATAAGTTTGGCTTATTATAAAAATGGTCTTCAAGGCCTCCATGAGCCATATAGCTCTGCACTCAGCATTTCTAATAGCCTTGTACTTGGCTATTCAAATTCAGCAGACAGTCTCTCTACTGCTGCTTTTTACCCTGACAGCAACTTTTCCTCCTTGTTTTACAGGTACTATGCAGGATACAGCCGGCAGCTGTATCACTGAGATGTTTTTCTCACTGAGATCCAATTTTGTAAGTAAATAATGCCAGCTATCTTTCAAATGATCAAAGGCACAGTCCACTGTCATTCAGCACATGCTGAGCTGGTAGATGAAGCACTCCTTGGTGCTGTCATTGTGGCTGGTGTTAGCTTTATGAGCCATGGAAGCAAGAGGTAGGCTGGGTTGCCCATGTTCTTTCTTGGCATTTCAACATTGCCAGTAGTTATCCACTGGTCCAGAAAGAAAGTCCATACTGGCAGTTTTCTGAATACTCCTATATTAGAGATGCTAAAATAGGAATATGTGTATCATCCATCACCCCACCACAGTTTGGGAACTCCATTGGCTGCTGAGCCATCCACTAAGCCCTGCACATTGCCCAGAGTCATGGTTCTGCATGTCAGGAGGATGATGGCCCTGTACACTTTCATGACAATGTCCTTGTAGTGGATTCACTCCAAACTTATTCCCAGGCATTGCAAGTTTCCATAGTATAATTCCCATTACTCATCAACTGCCACTAAAGTTCTCAATATGGAGTTCTTGTGCTGAAGAACCTGGGTGAGTTGGCACAGAGATCCAAGACTATGGCTTAGTGCAACCAAAAGTTCAGCAACTAGTGTTTTTCACCCCCAAACCAGCATGATCATGAAATCATATCAGTCAGGCCTTGTTTCTCAGCCCAGAACTGGTGCGCCACCTTCTCCAACTGCTTTATGAATGCCACCTACAACCTTGAATTGTTTCTTTCTATATTCCACAGCAATCTCTCCTCCAGGGAACTATAATGTTTTCCACAGATCCTTGAGGCTCTGCAGATACTGCAGGGCCTGTGCTTGCAATGCTCATGGGCAGTCTTAGGGATTCCAGGGCCCAGGGAAAAAGTCAAGGATGGGGTCCCCCATGCCATGTGTGGGACACCATCCTTAACTTTTGCCCCCTCCTGGGCCCCAAAATAACACCCAACCACTGCTTTCCCCTTGCAGTCTCCCTGCGACTCTCCCAGACCCCTGAAACCTCTCCCAGGCTCACTCCCCCCCCCCAAGATGCCCTGCCACTCTCCCTTAGCACCCATTCCCCTTTGCAGACTCCTCACCACTCCTGCCACAGCCTCCACCCAGCCTCCCTTCCCCCTTGTGGTCTCCCCGTCAGTCCCTCACCAGTTTCCAGATCTCCTACAATCCCTCCGCACCCACATCTACCACCTGGATGCTGCTCACTCCAGCTCTCCACTGCTCCCCTGGCTTGTACGCATGTGGAACATGCATTCAGTAAGCCCAGATACTTAAAGCAGAAGCAGTGTTGGCCCCTTTCCCCAGAAAGGTCCTGGGTAGCTGCCTGCACCATCTACCTGCTAAGACCAGCTATAGCAATGCTGACAACAACATCGCAGAGCGGTACAGGCTCCTTGCTTCTGTCCAAGATGGTGGAAGAAGGGAGGGAAGTGCAAGTTTGTGGGATTTTGAAAAGAGAGTGTGAAAATTACAGGATATAGAATGTTGCATTAAGGGAAGTTGACCCCATGCTCCCAGTCACCCAGTATGGCTTATTTTAAGAGCTTCCCAAAAGGTCCTGAGCTAGATGATGGAGTGCTGCAAAGAGAGTTAATGCATTCTGCAATACTTCAAGTGCTACTGGTGAGTATGCACATCTTTGACCCAAGAAGCCATTACTTCACACACACAAGGGATACAATAACTGCAGCAGCTATGCACCGATGTAGGTCAACATAACTTTGTAGCATAGATATTGCCTTAGTTCACAGTACGATGTGGAAATAAAGGCATCAGACATAAACAAAAATGAAAAGAAAAACATTAAAGAATAAAATTCCAAAGTTAATTGAACTTTTTTGAACCACAGAGATTTCTGTTTAGGACCATATTTTATTCTATCCACAATTGTTCACTCATCTCTGCAAATTATGGAGGTGTTGCAGTATTAAATTTTATCTATCTAGTAATATGAATCATTGTTAAAGGCCTATTTGCAGAAGTTTGCAATAAAAGGTATTAATCCAGGAGTCAGTAGTCTGTTTCACATCTCTTCATGTGGCCTTTTGACTCCAATATTTAATTTTACTCTATGGTCATAACCAGTTATTTAAATTAGGTCAAATGTAGTGGCCAAATGTGTTTTCCCAGCCCTCATTCCCCTTAAAACAATTGGTTACAGTTTTCTGAGCAGACCCACGATCTTGAAAATAGTGTTATAACTTGATCTGCTGGAATAGCCATGCAAACTTTCCATATCCCAGCCATCTGAAATCCTAGTCATGAGCTGTGGAACAAAACCTGACAGATTTCTGTGTTGCAATTGTCCTGATGTGAAATCATGAGGTCTTAATGCCTTATGAGACAATGAACTTGGCAGAAGCCACCCAGCAACTCAGATCAAGTTGAGACTATTGCTTTTCATAGCATGTGAGAGGTTTTTGGATGACCTTTGGGTTTCACATTGTAAAAAATCCCTCACACAACTGTCCATTCAACACATTTCATTTTTTCATCACAAAGAAAGATATTTTTGTTACAGTCAGTTCTTGCATGCCATTATGTGAAGCTAGATGATGAAACTCCTCTTTACATGCCTTCCTGGCGCCTGAATAAGATCCAAATTCTTAGCTGATTAGAGTCTTCAAAGAGTTCCTGCCAGCTTTACTGTGCATTCATCCCTTGTGCTCCTTAGACTGAGGCTACAAGTGCTTTAGCATAGATTTTTTTTCCTTAAGGTTTTTTCCCTTCATTTTGTTAAAGAGATCAACACCTCCAATATGATATCATTTGTAGCCCATGATCTGTGAGAATGCCATTTCTGTAAAGTTTGCACATTAATATTCCACATCATGTTTAGGGAGGTTCATTTTCTGATCAGGCATTGAGAGGTGTGCTATGTAACAAAATGTGGGAGCTATCAGACAGCTCTCATTGGTATACTCTTTTCCTTCAGTACGCTTGCCATTCAGGGAGCTCGTTAAATTCTAGCCTCACTATCCCCCATATAGAATGATTGCCTAGAAGAAATGTAATACTTACAGAGCACAACATTCCCTTTATTGATAGATTCCAGAGCTAAATATTTGATTGCCATAGTTAGTTACGTGGACCAAAATCAGTAGAGTGAAACAGACATGAGTACCTGAAGTTATAAATAGAAAGGAAGGAAACTAATACTGGGTGAGTGTGCAAAATGCTACATCCATGCCAAATGTGGTGAAACTACCAATCTGGAGTTGTACACTCACAGGAGTGCATCCTGACTCACCTGGAACTTTACCTGAGAGCCTCCAAATGCAAAGTACCCTTCCACACCCCTTGCAGAGTTTATGAGAGCATCCTGGACAGAATCTTACCCATTTTAACCAGTACAGTTTTCATGTGGTGCTGTGTATGTTGATGCCGCTCTCCGCTGGGAGGTATGGGGAGACCTGCTGGAATGTTCATGGGTTTGGTCTTCAATTCTATGAACTGTGCAGGTCTGAAAAGGGGACAGAAAATCATCTGTTCCTGGGAGCTAAGTTGTAGTAGCTCTCCAATGATCTCTTTTGCTATATAGGTGGAGATCAATAATATCTGAGCAAGTCTGATATGAATACACAGTGTCACACACACAGATATCAGTGTATTGTATTAGACATACTCCATTAAATTCCTTTCTACATAAGGATATTTTGGTAGTAGGTGAGCAGTCACGGAAAATATTAAATGTTGTTAGATTTAAAAAAAAAAAGAAAGAAAAGGTTCCAACCCTAGTAAAGGAAACATATAAATAACATATTTAGAAGACACAAGAAAATCCAGAAGCTAATATTTGCTTCCATAGGAAAAGCCCTGTTATTAAAGCAGAAAAGATATAATTACAGATCATTTCATTTACAAAAGGAGTTTGGTCTACATTTGTGTTTATGTCTCTGCATTCATGATGCCCAGAGGCTATTTCTCAAAATGTCTCTCTAACTAATGTTCCTGTACAGAAGAATAATTTCAAAAATCCTCATCAGCTATGTAATGTTAACCTCTCTGGCCAATACAGGAAAGATCTTAAGTATACAATTAGCTTTCAGCACAGGAGTAGTCCAAGTGACTTCAGTGAACTTATTCCCTTTTTTAAGATTAACCACATGCTTAAGTGTTTTGGTGGATTAGACCAGAATACTCAGTATCGAGATCCAAATAGGCAAAATACCTGTCTAATATATAATGACTAAAAAGGTCTTAAAAGTCCAGCTGGATTGTTCCATCACTTTTCTTGTTCCAGGGTCACATTTATTCAGACTTTGGCATTTATTCCAAGTTTGTAATGAGAATGTTTTAAACAATTCTTCTAAGCTGGAACAGAGACATTTTGAGAAACAGCCTCTGGGCATCCTGAATGGAAAAATATGCACAATCATTTATCTGACGTTTTTAATCTTGATGGTCACCCCCTTCAACAATGATGCCAGCCTCAGAGCCCTGTCCTCCCACTTCTCTCACAGCTGCCACTGAGCCTTTATCCATACCAACCTCCAAGCATGTACTATCTGAGAAATTCTATTCTCTAGTGACTCTACTTTTTCATTCAAAAACTTCAATGGCTTTTTTTTAGCATTTTTTTTTTTACACCTTGCACACAAGAAGTTACTCATTAGCAATTATAACCCCCCCCCCGAACCTTGAAATTTAACTACTGGGAGTACACATGCTTAAAATGAATCATTACATGATCACATCACTGCCAGCTTTGTTCTCCTTCACTTTCACATTCTCTTACATGTTCTTATCTTCACTCATTGTGTAATATGTAAGAATGAAATAATAAAATCTTTTGGACAGGGATAACATCTTTCTTTTGGTTCTGTGAACTGTCTGCCACAATTTTGGGACGTCTAAAAATAAAGGATACACTAAAATAGAATACAATAAAATACTGTTGATAATTTAGTCTGTTAATTCTTTTCCCAATTAAAATTTGACTCGTATCTCTCTGCTGTGTATGTATCTGGTCATAACTGTACATAACAGTACACTAAATAAGAACTTCACTTTATTTTGCTCATGCTATTACTGGTCAAAAATTTAAGCCACCATCTTAAGGCAGAGCAAGACTTCCCAGAACAGTATTATCACTGGTCAATAAATGACCTGAAATTTAATGTGCTATGGAAACCTCTTTGCCATAGATTCACTGAGTCTCTGTGTTTTCCAAAGTAGTGTGCTTTATCATTTTTTATGTCTAATAAAGGTGTAGCCACTTTCTAGCACACTTTGTGTGAAAGATCATCAATTTTTACTGGTTCATAGTCTTAATATAATTTTCTGTCATTCATTTGCTTTCTTGGTAATTTAACTCATCACCTCTAGTTTAATACCAAGTTATTGACTAAATAGAAGAATCATTCAGTTAAAGTCTCTGGTTTGTGTTATGAAGGCATGGTCAGACTATATGACCATGGTGATCATTTCTGGTCTTCAAATCTGTGTGTGTCTCTTTGACATGTCTTTGCCATGTAGTGTGGGTTTTCAGGTACCGGTATGTGCATAAACGTTAGTGTGGTCTCGAGACTCTGAGCAATTCTTCACTTAAAATTTGTCATGGCATAGTCTTCACAAATATGTGTAAGCATTAGTCTGAAAACTGTTTTATTGTGTTATGTCTCCTCAAGAATTACCTTGGTCTTAAGTTCTGACCAATGAAGTTATATAAAAAAGAAAAATGGACTCCTCATGCACAAAACTAGTGAGAAACCAAACCTTGCAACTGAACTCAACAACCTTTCCATAATGTTCTAAAATATTTAGATATATTTTTCATATTAAGAATCCTGCATACATAAAAAACTGAGAGCACTGAAATACACAACATGTTTTTCCTTTGTGGCTGAAATGAGAAATTCTCAAAAATTTAACAAGCCAAACCTATTCTTATGAGTTTTCACATCCAAATCTGCTATTTCAAGAGGTTCACATAATTCAGATATGCTTTAGTTTAGTTTTGGACCACAAAATGTTTATTTGAACCTAAACCAAACTTTGAACATTTGAGCTTCATCTTTCACTACATTTGATCCAATAGGTCCCAAAGAGATACCAGTTCAGCAATGTCCTTAAAAAGATGACTTATTTAAAAATGTGAATAGTATCATTAAAATCAAAGGGACTTTTCCATACACACTTGAGGTTAGGCCCAAGCTTACTTAAATGCCTTGATGAATTCAGGTCATTATTTTCTATTATAGTAGTTCCTTTCTTAGGATATTAAATTAACATAACCTAATTAAGCTATGAATTACTGAAATTGATTTCCAAACCAAAGTAATAATTGTAATTCAATAAATTCAAGTAAACTGGAAGATGACAGCATAGGTTGCTGTCTTAAATATCATAAAAAGACAACTAATATTTTGGCTCCTTTTGTTTCAGATGAAGACAAAACTTACTTACACATATGCACAGCAGTTAATCAAAGTTTTTCCAGTCCCAAAATCTTGGAGTTTTGCTCAATTGATGTATATTTCAGCTGAGATATATAGATATATATAGAGAGAGATATATAAAACCTAACAAGAAAACAATTATCCCTGTTATCCAAACATGCATGTTTTTGAATGAGCACCTACAAATCCCAGAAAATAATTGTTTCTATTGGAAACACTGACTCAGGCTTTCACTACAGAGGCATGAACTGTTCAGCTATAATTACCAGTTAACTTCAACCTTTTCTAATTAAAATTTTCCTTTGGTAGCATATACTTAAAACTATCCCTTACTATTATTCTATAATGTGTGATTACAGTGAATCCAGTGAGAGTTAATAATGTACATGTATCTTGCTGTGTACTGCAATTTGATAGAACTTGTTAAAAATATTCAAGCTTCCTACCTTCAAACCACCTCCCCCATCCCAAAACCTACAATGTTCAGGAACTTGGTACTTCTCACTGCTCTCACAATACCACAACATGAGGAATGTTATATACTAAATGATATGTGCTCTTAAAAGCAAAATCTCTTGCAATATGCAGTAATCAATATAATGAGATTCCGCATTTTGGCATAGTTAATATTGTTTGATGCTATGGGAGGATTACCAGCTTGTGCTGTTACAGAGGGTCTTAAAAGTTCTTAGCATGTGAGCAAACCTTTAGTCTTGGGAAAAATGCTATATTGGTGGTGGTTTTCTGATGTAGTTCTTTGAAATTTCTAGTTTGCTCATTCTTGCTTAAGACTTCTTTGATTTTAGCAGTTACAATGTCATACAATTCCATACTTACTGAGCATGCTATAACCTCTTATAGTTCAGAGCTGACTAGACTGAACATATACCATTCCTACTAAGCATCTGAAGATATTCCCTCTTAAGGCTATGGGAATGACAACAGTCTTTTCTTTTAATGGCTGCTCCATGTTAAGATTGAGTTAACACCAAAATTGAGAGCAATTCAACTGAATCTCCTGTGCTCTCAATGTCTAGATCTACACTACAAAAGTTAAATCAACTTATTAAGTCAGCTTAATAAAGTCTACTTAAAAGTTAACTTTAAGTAGACCTTATTAAGTTGACTTAGGGAGGCCACATTGCATTAAGTCAACTTTATAAAGTCAACTTTAATGGCCGCATTGCTTTAAGTCGACTTCATAAAGTTGACATTAAGGGCAGGAGTTATTAAGTTGACTTAAGGAAGCTCTTAAGTCAATTAATTAACTACAAATGTGGCCAACTCTTTGCTTAAGTCAACTTAAGCCTCCTTAAGTCGACTTAATCTCATAGGCTATGTTCACACACAGGCAGTTAAATCGATTTAACTTATATCGATTTAATAAAATTGATATAAAATCATTAAATCGATTTAAGTTAAAGTGATTTAACAGGTCCACACCAAAAAGCCCAAATCAAAATAGCAAGTCCAGACACAGGACTTGCTATTTTGATTCAGGAGATGAGCACCATGGGAGGTGTGGCACATGGTCCCCTCACTGGGCCATGCCCCCACCCAATATACAGAAAAAGGAAAAAGGAAAGCACCTGGGAAAAAGTGTTAAATTGATTTAACAGTTAAATCAAAATAACATGTCCGCACTGTGTTATTTCGAAACTCCTCATTTCAAAATAAAGGAACGTTGTGTAGACCTATCATTTTTTAAATCGAAATAACCAGTGTTATTTTGATTTTAAAAGTGTGTGTGGACATGCCCATAGTGTAGACATAGCAAATGATGCCTCTGCTGGCTTTAACCCAGGCCGAATGGAAAAGGAAATCAGCTGACTCAAATGCTGAAGGGACTAGCTGGTAACAAAAAATAGAGTCATATAACTAGGAGCCAGTTAATTGGTTTTGGTGGGCCATTCAGTTCAATGGAGGAGCTGGTGGGTGTTGGTCTAGAAATGGTAAGCTAAGGGCCCTAGGAGGTTCAGAAGAGACAGAGCCACCCAGGGGCTTGTAGGTGGGGGGGTGAGTATTGGGACTGGCTGGGTTAAGAGCCTGGAACAAGCATCTAAAGATGCAAGCTGGGAGGTGGGAAACAGATTGAATGAGGAGCCCAGGGAAGAAAGAGAGAGAGTGGCTGAGAAACTGAGAGTGGGACAGACTGATCAGGGAACCTGGGATGAGAACCCTAAGGATGGATAGGGACCAGGTAAGCATGGAGAATGTGACTGGGAAAAGGAGACAGGCAGAGAAGAGACTACAATAAGAACAGGTGGTCAGGAATAGGGTAGAAAGATTCAAACTTGTGGGGCGGGAGGAAAGGCAGAGAGTCTGTTTCCACTAAAACACATTTCCCTTTGGAGTCTGGAACGGACTGCAAAATTCCCGTCTCAGTATTCTTCTGTTACCAACAAATACCCGTGAATGTAGTGGCAAAGTGGGTATCTCATCCTGTTCAAGTGCTGATCCACAGAACCTACTATTGCTATCAATTACCCCATTAACTCAAGTGACAGACTTCTCTGTATTCCAGCTCTCCTGATGATCCATGTGCTGCCCCAAGTTGGAGTTCTTATTTTCTTAATTTTTCTTTTCAAGTTGGAGTTTTTGTTTTCTTAATTTTTCTTTTCAAAATACAAGAAAATGGTACTTCTCCCCCACCCAAAAATGTTATTAAAATTTCAGTCTACCATCAAGCACTCAGAAATGAGAAAATGCAGAATTCAGGTTTGCTGTGCATCCTTAATTTGATCCCTTGTGTGTACACATTATGATATAGTCCTTAATTACATGATCACTTATTATTTTTTCCATGAGAACCCTGCCTCATTCAGTGCACCAGCTAGACTCACTATGGGGATCAGTAAGGGCTGTGTAATGAAGGAGTGCATTCTCTTTAAGACACCTGCATCATTTGTAGCAGAATTTGAAAGGTGTACAGTAAGTGATGCAGGGGATTGCAGGAAAAGAGAGGATAGTCTAATGGCTAAGGAAGTTGAATGCTGCCCTAGAAAATATCCCTGTTTTCTCCATGAAATGTGACACTGGGCAAGTCTCTTAAACCAAACTTCTGACAGATGGCTAAAAACTGGGGGCGCCTCATTTTCTGGGTGCCCAATCTGTGACCCTGAAGCTGGATTTGCAGAAGAGTTGAGCACTCATACTGAAGTCAATAGAAACTATTTTTTAATATGTAAAGTGTTTCATATTGCTAAACACTCTGAAGAATTAGACCCTAAGTCCTGTAAATTAGCATCCAAAAGTAAAAAGATGTTTATTTTAATCTCCATGTGCTTCAGCTGTCCATTTGTAAAGTAGGGATAACACTACTCCCTCATATCACTGGAGTACTGAGAAGATTAATTAATTAATGTTTGTGGAACACTATTCTGAAGAATGTCATGGAAAAACCTATGAGGAAATGAATCATGCTGTCTTCATAGCAGAGTTTGACTAGTGTGCAGTAAATAAAGGATGGGACCACACATTTAACTATAATGACAAACAAAATATTAAGTGAGCAGCGTCCAGCTTGAGCACTGAACAAGGTAGGGATCCCATGGAAAAAATAGTATGTGATCATGTAATTAACACCTATATAAATAATCCACATGCAGAAGGCAGTCAAATTAAATTTGTACTGAGCATCTTAATTCTGGCAGTTCATAATTTCTGAATGTTGGTCCTTGCACCTTAATGTTCTTTTAATGTGTGAGCGTGTGTGTGTATAACACATACCCGCACAGACATCACCACTAAGATGAAAATTCATATAGTTATGCCACATACAGGGAAAAACTGTGTGGTGCCTCTAATGCAAGTTGGTAAATGCTAACTGCTGAAGGGTGACCTCTGAGTGTTGTGTGGGGGTGGGAAGGATGTTGAATATACAAAAAAGGTAGGGCTAAATTCAACATCACAAGGCCAATTAATGCAAGCTAGAGATCTGTACCATATTCTACAAATATAGTTTAATTTCATTGGCCATATATACTTTGAAAGTCTCAGTCAGCAGTATTGTAACTTTAGCAAAAAATATTGTGTAAGACTACACTTTGCAGTGAAAGGTATTTCAAAATTTAATATGCTACTTTTACTTAAATATGGTTTAAGACGGTCTTAAAACATGTTATGAGTTATGACAAGAGATAATGTTGAAGGAACTGTTTATTCAGCACAGTGAGGAAAATCTTGTTATAATAGTTTGACATTTTATTACAAAGTTCCCCTTTTTATATTTCTTAAATATTGCCCAAACAATTATGGCTGTATAATTTATTCATTAGGAAAAGTTTTTGGACCATAGGGTCCAGCTCTTGCTTCAGTTAGGCCTTCAGTTCACAATACTTTTACCAATATTACCTTGGTAAAAAAAATTACATATATCAAATGGGTTCTCCCCAGAGAAAAGAGGTTTGGTAATCCATTGCATATCTTTTCTTCCACTTGGTAGCAAATAATTATGCATACAATTTTTCCCAATGTAGTGACTTAGGTCTTCTTATGCCAGTTACACCCAACTCTCTCTCCTCCTACTCTGTTTATAGAGATTTTTTAAAAAATCTGGAAAAGTGCATGTCATTCTGCACAACCTCATCAAACAAAAAAGATCATACCTACTAGAAAATAAAAGGCAACATGCTGAGAAAGTTCCTAAGCAGACAAGAAGCTGTTGCCAACTTGCTTTGAGGGATTAAAATTAGGTCAGATATATATTGGAAAAAAAAAACCAAAAAAACAAAAAAACCCTCTTCTAACACTATGCTTTTTTGTAAGAAGTTACTTAGCTTCTTAAGCTCAGACTCATGGAATAACACAAGAAAGCTAAAGAGTGTATACAAAACAGAAATGGCAAAATGTCTCAAACCTAAATTTTTATAATCATTAAACTTCCTTCTGTAATAACTTCATTTTCTTTTTTTGTGTGATAAAATATTCCTTTATGTATACTGTAGTGGGAGAACATAGACATATAATGGTTTTTACTACCAGTGATTCAAATTCATGTTGGAACAAAGCCCCTATTAGACATTTGCATTGTAGAATACTGTAATCCATCATTTACATGAAAGTAAGAGTTTTGTAATACAAGATCAAAAGCAAAAGTGAAGTCTAAGAAGCTAACTTTGCTGGTTAGTATACCCACCTCACAAGTGCGGTAAGGTACTTCTCAATGTATGCAAACTTCAGCAAAACTGAGACTTAAGTGAATCGGCTGTTCTGCAAGACTGACCCTGCCAAGTGCGTTTGGAACAAATGGGACTATTTAAGAAGTAAGATACTTATTATAAATATGGCAGAAACTGGCCTTTATTGGCTAGAAATACTTAGGAAAAATCTAAAAAATGAGGCACTGCTGTAACTGGTGCTCAGCACTTGCTATTTAATGATTCAGTTCTGCCACCCATGCCTTATTTTCTTTGTAATTGCATTATACCTGGATGCTCAGGCACATGTTGTTCGCTTGACCAATTTGTTGTCACTCAATTGCATATATAAAGGATTATTTTATGCATTCCTTAAACACAAACAATTGTTTAACTGAATTTTGCTTTTGAAATAGGATGTGTTTAGTTGAACCAATTTTAAATTGTTTGAAATTTATGGGTTTTTTTTTAATGCTCTGGAATATTTCAGATCTTGGATAAATCAATGAGAAAAATCACATTTAATGCTTTATTTTTATTGCCTGAACAACATACTCAGAGGTTAAGCTCGCTTCATAAAATAAGTAGTTCAGTAAGCATGAATGTCAATAGACAAATGGAGTATCAAACCAATGCAACAGAATATTCAGGGGATGTCACTCACTGAAATATTCATGAGTTTATTTTAATTTTGGTTTGATACTGTCCTTTCATGCTAACTTGTAACTTTCATAGCAACACTGCTAAATTTCAGCTGCATGAAAGAGTCACTGGCCTTTTTGATAGAGCACACTAATTGATACATACCCTGCAGTGGCATGCGAGTATATTCAGAAACCAAAAGCACAAAAACAAATTCATCACAAAATATTTCTGAGAAGGCTAATATGACAGATGACAGAACTATAACTCTAAAGCAAAACAAAACAAAAAGATGAAAAATGAAAAGGGATATCTTCTAATTAGATTCCTCTTCATCTGCTGCCAGAAAAAATACAAAATGATATGTCAAACAAAACTGACCCTTCTAGTGATTTTCGGTTGATCCACATCCCCCTAGTTAAGTCTATGATACACTATTCATAGAGAGACACTCCAAAGTGGAATCTGTAATCTTTACATTTCTTTTTCAGACAAGATTTAATTCCTCAGTAGATAATATTTTCTCAAGGCTATTTGATTCCATCTTTCAACATGAGATTGTGTTCAGAATCTTGTCACAAAACTTCAAGACACAAAATTTTATGGTGATTATTTCTGCACACTCCTCTCTGCAGAAGAGCTTTCAACATAAACTTTCTATCTTAGTACATTTTGCAAATAGAATCTCATTTACTTTTCTTAAAAAATTAATTTTCATATGCACTATCCAATCACATCTGTCCATATATACTAACGTCCCCATATCTTTTCCAAAAACAGACTTTTTTATCATTGTTATTAATATTTACTTAGAGTAAAAGATCTTCGAGGCAGAGACCATCTTTTTGTTATGCATTTGTTGAGTCCCTAGCACATTGGGGTAAGGGTCTCTAAATGCTACCACAATATGAAAATATTTATTATTCCAGTAGTGTCAAAATGTCCTAGTCAAATTAGGGACCCATTGTGCTATAAAGTTTACAAAGACAGATGGAGAGCCAACCTCTGTACCAGAGATTTCATTTCAGTTGCAGTCAACTGGACATTGTGACTCT
The DNA here is from genome assembly GCA_007922195.1 of Podocnemis expansa. NCBI lineage: Eukaryota > Metazoa > Chordata > Testudines > Podocnemididae > Podocnemis > Podocnemis expansa. The sequence continues at coordinate 3,744,245 of ML682057.1, read as the reverse complement.
GGATGGCTAACTTGACTGGTCATCAAGTTCTAGTTCTCATTTTTTAAAAAATAAGGTCCTTGAGTTATCTAATAAAGCTAAGTCTGTGTATAATCATAAAATCATAGAAACGTAGGGCTGGTGAGCACCTCAAGAGGTTACCTACTCTATGTCCCTGTGCTGAGGCAGGAATAAACATAGCTAGACTGACCCTGACTGATGTTTGTCTAACATGTTCTTACACACTTCAAAAGGACAGAAATTCTACTGTTTCCTTTGATAATCTGCTCTGGTGCTTAACTATGCTTGTAGGTAGGAAATTTTTCTCTAATACGTCATCTAAATTTCCTGTCATGAAAACTAGGCTCCTTATTTCTTCTCCTTCTCTTAGTGGACATGAAGAATTGGTCAGCATCTTCATTGTAACAAACAAGAATTCCTGTGGCACTTAAAGACTAAAAAAATTATGTATTTCATCAGCTTTCATGGGAGAAAAATCCCACTTCATCAGATGTTTTGAAGATGGAGGAACTTACATAATGGGAAGAAATAAAATTAGGGAAGTGTAAGTAATGGGATCATGTCACACTGTAACAGCAAATCAAAACAGTTGTTAAGATTCAAACACTGGGGAACAACATACAGAGGATGATGAGTTCAAATCAGCTGTTGCAATGAGCGAAAAATCCAAAGACCCTATTAAGTCCTGAAGCAATGCAATCAAATTTGCAAATAAATTCAAAATCAACAGCTTCATTATGACAACCTTTTGCATATTTGAAGACCCTCTCACAGGCTTCACTTCTCCAAACATGTTCTTTCAATGTGTTCTCAGAGATTCTGTTTTTTTAATGTATCATTTTTTTTCTGGACTTTCTCCAAATTTATCCACATTTTCTTAAATTCTGTACCCAAAAGTGAACACAGAGGCCTCACCAATGCCAAATAGAAAAAAGTAATTGCTACCATATTTTATTACCATGCAGGTCACTCACTGCTCATAGTACTTCTTTTTGACCATCCTAAGCTTTGCGAATTGATGTGCCCTCTCCAGTGATGTTTTTTGGTCATCCTCTCACCTTGTGGATTTGCCCAACTCCAGGAACTGCAGCATACTCTTTGTGACTTGTCCTCCATCTTGGTAACCAACTATGCTTCTCCTACTGGAGTTACCCACGTCCTTCCATAAGAACAGTCCCAGGAAGTCTTCTACTGTACCTCCATGATGGTGCCTCTTTCCCAGTGGCCAACAGGAAAACCGCAGCCCACCATTAACTCTGGGTTCCAGTTTAGGAACCCTCACCTCAGCAGTTCTGAACTCTCCCCTTTCAGCCCTCACTGCTCCTTCTCTGGACTGCTTCCTATTCTCCCTGGGTCCTCTGCCTTCTCTGGAAGTACCAGCTCCAAATCAAGTCCCATTTCTCAGGGAATGACTAAAGATTATTTCCCTGAAGTCTCAAAACACTCCTCCCACTTCCTGGAGAGTAACTGTTTTTTGTTTGTTTTTTTTCCCCCAGCCACCCTACAGTTCTCACCTTCTGAGCTTTCTAGCCCCTGCATATTCCTACGCCCATGGAGTCTCATTTACTCAATTCCCTGCTCAATGGGTTCTCTTTGGGGTGCCGCCTGGGCACTTAATTAATCTACCCAGCCACTTTAACACCTTCTGATCATGTGAGGTGGACACCCCTTACATAGACTTCCTTCCCCTCAGGATTGCTAACCATGGGGCAAGGTGCCATCTCCCCTTCTTCTAAGACAGATGAGTGTGTAGAGTATAGACTCTCCACCTCCTGTCTTAGATCCCCCATCATGAGATGTAATCTGCTTTTCTCCCCCATGGTGTCCTAGTACTTATAATTCCAAGTCTGCTGAAGCTTCTTGTAAAAATGGCTCAGCTCTTCCTGACTTCTTCTGTAGGATGCTTAACAGTTCTGTCAAATACTCCACTTCTCTGTGCCTTAAGGTCTGAGTTCCCACTCCATATTGGCTAATTTTCATATTGGTGGCTGTATCTCTTAACATTGCTTCTCTCCTCTTCCTCCTGCTCCATTGTGTGTGTGTGTGTGTGTGTGTGTGTGTGTGCGCGCGCACGCGCCCTTCTTCACCCCTTTTTGCACTCATTTTGGACTTTTGGCACTTCCCTAATCTTTCTTTGACTCCTTGGCTGTGTTCACACAGCAGTCTTATTTTGAAACAACAGAGGTTGTTTCAAAATAAGAAACACCACATTCACACGATGTACCGTTGTTTCAAAACAACTTAAACCCCATTTGGTGATGAAACAACATTGTTTCGAAACGATTGTTTTGAAACAGTCCCATTGGAATATGTTCTTTCGAAACGACGGTGACTCATTTTGGAATAACTGTTGTCCAAACATGCTATTTTGATTCCTGCTTTTTTCCTTAATTTGAAATACTATTTGTTAATTTGAATTAACTTATTTTGAAATAAGGCGTTATTTCGATACAAGTTCTTTTTCCTTTTCCTGGTTGGTTTGCTTTTTCTTCCAAGGACAATATTTTTTTCTGTGTCCTATTTCCCCACAAGAAAAAACAGGGACAGCCCCTCCCTGACCCTCTTGCTCTCACAACAGGTGGGATTCTTCTGGATTGTCCTGCTTTCCCCATACCATGACAAAGCTTCTGGTCTTAACTCATGCAAGGGCATTCACTTTTTAGGTTTCCCTTATTCTTACAGTCATAACATTTTCTTGGCCTGTGACCACCTAGCCCCAGAACCTCTTTTCTGCTCCTGGCCTCCATAGCCCCTGTTAATCTGTATCCATAGAATCCTAAGCAAACCCTGTTGCTCTTCAGCCAGTGTTGCCCAGTAAGACTATAGCCATAACTGTATTTCTTGTTGTCTCTGTTGGATCTCTTAGACCTGCTTAAACAGGGTCTGAACACCACCCCCCACTTTAATTGTTCCTCTGCCCCTCTTAGATAGGAGCAGCAACCTTCAGGTCCAACTTGGGAAGGTATATTTGACATCAGGGTTAAAAAAAAAAAAAGGCTTCAGGTCCAACTTGGGAAGGTATATTTGCCTTCAGAAAAAAAAAAGGCTTCTGCTTGGGCAGCTTTTATTTAGTTTCTTCACTCTCACTGGCATCAGGGGTGACTGGCTTAGACAGTCCCTTACAGTTTCTTACAGAAGTCAGAATTAATCCTTCTGTCAAAAGTAAGTATGTACCCAGTCATGTACTGGATATCCTTGTATGAGGGGCAACTAAGTGCCTCCACCAAGTTGTCATAGGGTACTGCATTCGCCTCTCGTCTGGGCACATCCTGGGTACTTACTTGGGCTATCTGGCCACCTAACCCCTCTTAATCTTCTATGGGAGGGACACCCCATCACACCTATATAAAATATATCTAAGAACAGACCCCGTTATGTCATTAGACATTTTTACATCAAACTGTTAACTCATGTTCAGTTTGTGACCCACTATGACTCCCACAGTCACTTCTGCAGTATTGCCGTCTAGTCAATTATTCCCCATTTGTGTATTTGTATATTTAATTTTTCTTCCCAAGTGTAGTTCTTTACACTTATCTTTGCTGAATTTTGTCTTATTGATGAAATTCTCCAGTTTATTAAGATCATTCTGAATTCCAGTCTCATCCTTCAAAGCGCTTGCAATGACTTCCAGCTTCATGTCACCCACCAATTTTATAAGCACATTCTCCCTTCCAACAGCAAAGTCAGTAATGAAACTACTGAATATGACTAGAGCTAGATGCAACTTAATTTGTTCTCTCAGTGAAGACTGGGTAACTACTATTTTGAAAACAGTCAGCTAGTAATTTGGTGTAACCCACATTTCCGTAGTTTGCTTAATGTCATGTGGAACTATGTCAGAAGCCTTAGGACTTGTCTACATTATATGTTAAACTGCAGCGAGGAGAAAAAATTCTAATGCTCTTTGGTATTTTGTGCACTAACCAACCTGCATAGCCCCTTATAGAATGCACTAATGGTTCTGTACATTCCTCTTTGAAATTTGCCTGCAGAGGAGCAGATTCCCGCTGGAACCAGCTGTGTTCTGAGCAGATTCAAAGGACTTCCCTTCCCACTAGGATCCTTTTGTGGGACCAGAGCTGAAGATTCCCACTCAGTAAAATATGAACATTATGGAAAAGTGCCTCTTTACTGAATTTTAAACTTTTTAAAAAGCTAGAGTAACCAGAGAAGAAGAGGATGGGTAAGAAGAAGAAAGGAAGTGGGAAAAAATGAAAGTGAAAAAAAGAAAAAGAAAAGGAAAGAAAAGAGAGGGAAATGTGATGCCTCCAACCTGTTTCCTACATACTACTCACTTTTCTATTCTTCACTACCCATTTCTCTTTTTTCATTTTTAAATGTGTTTAGGGGAAATATAGTCGAGTGACCTGAAATGGGAGATTATTAACTTAGACCTTTTGAGAGACATTGTGGAAGATCAGAAAGGATTCCTTTTTCTGTAGAATGCACATTACTTGTTTTGATGCAACAGAAGTCAGCAGTTACGTAACCTCATGCACGAGTTCTCTTGTTCCTATTGTGTAAAGCTTCAGGGCTTCATCTAGTGTTCACAAAGAAAATTACAGCTAAGAAAAAAAAACAAGTCTAATCACAATACTTGAGTGATCAGCACAGTGGCCTTCCTTTTTAACTGTTATTGGAAATAGATAAATTTCTTACAATTTATGCAAATTTTAAGTCTTTAGCCCTATCTAAGAATATAATAATGCTGTAAAACATACTTGTGCAATGGTGCTACACTGCACTGTGGCACCTAAGGGTCACTTAACCTATAGAATTATGCTTTGTAGTTGCATTATATTTTCTATGTATACTAACCTTTGATTTTTTTTTTTAAATAATAGTAGCTACTATACACAAACCAAGCAAATCTATGCTTTTCCCTGTGTTGACACAAATGACAGTTTTAGAATCCAGCCATAGTGCTGGATTGTGACTTGGACTGTGTTCACACACAGGACAGTCTGAAGGCAGTAAGAACCCTTGTCATGCCCCTATGTGGGTTTTGGGGACAGTAAGTGTAATCTTGGCTCTTCTCCCATGGAGCCAGCCCAGAGGATATTGTAATCTGCTGTTGCTATGAGTGAGTTGCAAATTATTATTCCTCTACCCTGCCCCAGAGTCATGGGGAAGACATGAGAGGACTGTGCCACAGAGAGGTGTGTAGGAGGCACAGTGTCTCCCAGGTGGTGTGTTTCCTGAGGTGGTGCATAATTTACTTAAAGCTGTGTTGGAATGCAAAATCCAGCTCACAGAAGGCAAATCTGTGTTTAGGAAGGAATGTAGCTTGGAGGACCGAACTTGCAATATGGAGAATATTGCAAATAATTTAGGTAGGATGTCAAATGCTTCCTACAAGACATTGACTATGAACTGCAAGAACATGCAGTGGCTTGTAGGGTCAGGGCCTGAGAAAACAGACCAAGGATCATACTGTAAAAACCAAAACAGTATCAGAATTATTACTTATATGTAATAGAGCAACACCTAGTCAGGAGAAGACCATACAATCTCAGACACTTTACTGACATAGATAGCTTATTATAAATTGTACATCAGGGACTTCAAAAGTTAACTCCTGCATTAGAAATAGCTCCAGTTCCTTGACTAAAATAGGGAATACTATTAGAGATGGGAATACTCCTAGATCCAGAACTAATTCTTTTTCTATGCACTCATGTTGCAGTTATAAAACATGTATTCCATTAACTGAACTTGGTCTAAATAATCATATTGAACTAAGAGCATACATTTGTGATCTCATCCGTAGTAAGGGCAACATGTTGGACAGTCTGGGAGGGAATAAATTGCAACAGATCAATATCTATCATAACTTTTGCTTCCCAACACACTAGTGTTATCAATGTACCAGGCATGTTGGGCTAAATGGTGTCAAGCTCTGCCCAAAGTCATTCTTTCTCACCACTCAATGCAAGTGGACGCAGGAACAGAGTGGTCATGCAGATCCTGTCTTCCCAACCAATGTGTATTGATATATGAAATAATGTACACTTACTTTTTTGTAAAACAATTTCTAAAAAATTCCTGATCTCAATCCTCCTCTGACCATAATAGCAATTAAAAAAACCTGATTCCAGCTGCCTTGTGGGTGGATAAAGCTCAGCTTTGTTTGGAGCCTAGGGGTTTACATAAGGCATAATGAACCACGCTCTGCATCATGAACAATTCTTAGGTATGATGCATAGCCCAACAAGTCACAGCATAGAGAAGAAAGACAGCTCTTTTGCACTGTGTGTTTTGCTCAACCTCTGGACAGAAAAGGAACACTGATAAAATTTTCCCCAATTATAGGGATGGATGGTTGCCTTCCATAAAACCCAAAATCTATGGACAATGCATTTACCAAAGCCTGCTGCTGACTCATGACAGACAACCAGCAACCAGGTGCGTTCAAGATAGTTCAGCACCAGCCTCTCCCAAAATATTACTTTAAATCAGTGATGCTCTGACAGAGGCTTGCAAGCCACAAGTGGCTCTTCAGTGTATCTCCTGCAGCACATGGTATTAAAACACAGTGTGATTTACTTATTAACTGATCTAAGTTATTAACCAAACAGGATGCTTTTACAATATTATTAATGACTGTAGTTGATAAAATAATGATACTTGCTCAGTCATTTTCCTGTGAGAATAATCTAAAACTTAAATATTTCCTCCCATACTGTTTACATGTGAATATATAGCACTATAGTAAATGAAACCATGAATTCACAGTACTCTGTCTTTTTGGGTAATGTTAAGCACTAATTTGTCTCCTAAATCATGCCCATACCCTCACCGACATAACAATAAAGTAAATTCAAACGCAACAGAATGGGAGTGGGGAGGGGGAAAAAAAAGAAAGAAAGCTTGGACTCATTTGTTAAGGTACTTGTTAGGTAAGCGTAACAGCAAAAATCCAGGGCATGATGCTTATTTCAGTAAGGGTATGTCTAAGGAGGCTCAATTCAAACTAACTTAGTACCTGTCTGCTAGGCTTTCATTAGTTTGAACTAAAGAATTCCTTAATTCGAACTAATGAAAACTTAGTTTGAACTAGTAAGATCTGCAGGTTAGTTCAAACTAAGTCCTTAGTTCAATCGTTAGTTTGAACTAAGGACGATGTAGACAAGGATTAACCCATAGTTCAAACTTAATAAGTTCATATTAACAAGTAGACTAATTCAAACTAATGTTAGTTTGAATTAGTCCACATCGTTAATTCGAACTAATAAGTCTGAGTTTAGTTAGAACTCAACTTGAACTTATTATTTTGACTTAACAAATTCAAAATAATTTTTCCCGGTGTAGACATAGCCTACGAGACTCAGTAGTATATAGCAGCAGTAATGACTGGCACTAGTACAAAACCAGATTGTGAATTCCTTACTCCCATCAGTGAGAAATCATTTTCCTAAATAATCTCATTGACTATAAAGGGACTTCTCATGTGAGCAGCTTTTCAATAGTGGAAGTAAAAGGGTTACTATGTGGCTGTTCCTTAGATTTCCAAAATTGGGAGTCTTAGATGAGGTACTTAAGTCCATATTTAAGCACTTAATTATGCAGACTGATTTTAATGGAAAATAAGATAAAAAGCACAGGTGAATATGGCCAAACTGGGAAAACAATTCAGATTCAATATCAACTCATAAGTAAATTTTCCCACGGTTTACCCCAGTCTAGTTCTGAAGCAGTAAGCATGTTAATTAAGTAGAAAAGCTACCATATGAACATTAGGAAAGTTGGGTGGAACTGCAACTGCTTATCTTTGCTAGTACACAAATATTAACAAGCTCAATGCATTTAGTGGACCTGATCCCCAAACTGGTTGTATTTTCAGTTTGAACCTATTAAAAAAACCCTGTCACCAAATTTGTAGGCTTTCCCCCCTATTTTCCCAATGAATAAGACCCAAGAAGGCTGTGGAAAGTATGGCTTTAATTCAGAATGGGATGATTGTGGAACAGTCTCATTCAAAATACTGCCCACTTCCCAACAGATCCATACCTTTTGTGCATATGAAGTAAGGTCAATATTATAACTTTAAATCCAAAAGAAAGAAGTTGCATATATATAATATCGGACTTCATAAACAGAGAGGGAGATTATTATTGTGACTCATCCCTAACTTTTTTGGCACTTTTGAAAACTTTCCAAAGAAAGTTTAAAAGGTGAATCCATTTCTTGACAGAAGCACAAATGTACTTCTAGCCAAATGTTGAGAAATGGCCCAGTGACAATTATAAACGCCATTGATTTTGAATAAGAATTTGACTTAATTATATCTGACAGTGTCTTAGGTGCCTAAGTCATTTGGTCACTTCTGTAAATTTTACTCCTTGAAAGAAAGTGCCTAAACTCTCTCTTGAAAACTACTTCAGAATGTTCTGTTAGCTTGCTGCTTTTCACTTGATATATGTGTTATGCATACACAAAATCTATGTTAAAAGTGAGCGGCATGACTCATTTGCTGGTGGAATCTCTGTACCTTAGTCTTTAAACCAGGGGTCTCAAACTCAAATCACCACAAGGGCAGCATGAGTGCTGTCAAGGCTGTTTCCCCACTCTGGCACTCTGAGTGCAGAAGGTGGGGGCCTGCAACAGGCCTGAAAAGCCACTGGCCTTAAAGCCTGCTCTTAAAACTCTCCAAGGCCTCCAGTTCCTGGCCTTGGAGTGGTATTGCTGCCACCACCCAAATGCAAAAATCTCTTGAAAACCCAGGAAGGTGCACTTGGGAATTCCTTCCTGTGAGGTACTTGCAATCACTTTTATTCCTCCCTCAGGAAAGTGACTAAACTCCAGCTGCAATATGAGCTGGAACTGGAACAGAGTCCCCTTTAGTAGCTGGCTGTGCAGTCTGAGGCACATTCACACAAACCTCTTGCCCTTCAGGACACAGAACCAGAGCTTACTTAAAAAGTAAAATCTTTAATTAAAAAGAACAGATAAACACAGAGAGTTGCATCTCTGGGATTTAACTTAGGTAGTTAGGTAGATTTAACTTAGGGTAGTGGGGGGGGGGGGAGAGGTACATGTGCTCAGCACAGAGAAATCCAAAAACAAACCAAAAACAAAGAAAATACCTTGACCATGTCTAAGTACACATTCCCTGTTCTACCCACGCCTGGTCAGTAACAAACTTATCTCTGGTAAGGATGTTGCTGGATTCTTCCTCAGGCCCCTCTGGCCTCCTCCTGATCCTCCCAGGAGCTCTGCTACATCCAGACAGAAACAGGCAAAGCTGCTGTTCCAATTCAAAAACCTGCACTTCATTCCTATTGGCTCTCCTGGGACTCACTGACCACAGTGTTAACCCCTTCTTCCCCAAGGGTTACTACAAGGGCCACATGAGGACTAGTATGTTAGCCCGAGGGCCGCACCACTGAAACCTTTCCACACAACAATATTGCAAATATCGGTAAGGATAGTGCCATTGTGGGCTGCAGGAAATAGCTTTAGGGGCTGCACGTAGCCCACGGGCCACGTGTTTGTGACCCCTGCTTTAAACTATGATTTGAAGACTTTAATATGGTAGTCATAGGTTAGAAGTTTATTACAGGAGTGGGCTGGTGAGGTTCTGTGCCCTGAATTGTGCAAGAGGTCACTTTTTAGTAAAACCTAGAATTCTACATTATCTTCAATTTTTCCCACAGGAAACCTGCCTCATTCAATATACAGGATCAATGGTGCCCACTTAATCAACAACTCCTCAATATTTTAGTTTTTCCCCATTGTTCACCGCTTCATCTGAAGTCAATGAAGACCCGTGCCTTGAATGTCTAAAGTGCTATATAATAAGAAAAAACTCTGAAAAAACAGGTCCTAGTCATCTCTAGAACTAGGTGAAATTTTTATACTGACTTTTTCTGCTTTGTTTATGATGAAGAATGCAGAGTTGGGTTGACTGAAACAATAGAAAGAGGGTTCACAGTTTGAATTTGAAGACCTAAGACAGCACCTTTGCTCCCTGAGAAAAAGGTAGGAGAAAATGAGAAGGAACACTAAAGGAAACCAGATGATAGGGCATAAATGTACCACCATGAATTTGAGTGGTTTTTTTTTTAAGTCCATATTTAGGCACTTAAATACGTGGTCTGATTTTCATGGAAAGGGAGAAAGAAAGGGAATGTGAATAATTCCTGGTGAGCATTTTAGGCAGTAAATAAATGGACTGAGTAACTTTTTAAAACATTTCAAGGCACATATTTCCAAAAAGCGGTAACCACGTTAGTCTAGTTCAGCTAAACAAGGAATCAGATGGCACATTTAAAGACTAAAATATTTATTTATCACATGAGCTCTTGTGGGAGAAAATCCCATTTCATCATTTTCTCCCACAAAACCTCATGTGATAAATGAATTTTTTAGTCCTTAAAAGCGTCGTCAGACCCTTGTTTGTTTTCAAGGTACAGCGTCTCTGCCTTATAATAAATGAAACTCATGAGCTTGGTGACAAGGAAACCCACCCCACAGCAACAGACAGCCCACATAAAGCAAATGATTTATCTAATCACCATTATATTCTGAAGACACATATATTTAGAGCAGGCGTGGCCAAACTGTGGCTCAGGAGCCACATGCAGCTCTTGAATGAAAAACTGTGGCTCCCAGAAGAATGTCAGCAAATCAATTTAGGAAAGCAACCCTAGCCTAGGAGTTCAGGAGGGGGTTGGGATGGTGGGGTGAAGTGCAGCATGGTCGGGGATGGCAGGAATATTGCAGCATGATTGGGATTTTAAAAAACTTGCCACTAGCCTGTAGTCTTCTACATTGAGCAGCAGCTAAGTTTTTACTGTATAGGGCTAATTTCTGAGGTAAGCAATTATTAGAATCTGACATTAGTAGGATCTATATTTGTCCTCTTTCTACAATAAAACTGAAGTGTGCAATGAATTTTAAACCTTGATTTTGGAGTAGGTAAATGTTTATGGCTATATGCCTCAGCACGGCTCTCAAAGATTTAATAATAAATTTGCGTGGCTCTTGAGTTCCATAAGTTTGGCCATCCCTGATTTAGAGGATTGGATTTGCTATTTCTATACCATACTAAACTGTGTAATTTTTCCTATTGCTTGATATCTTGTATTCATTGTGTTCTTGTGTATCTGTAATGCATAGAATTTCCAAAGATTTTTAATTGCTAATACAATTTTTAACTGCTCAATTTCAGACTAACTAGGGTTGAGCAAATGTTGGATTCCTCTTTGTGTAGGTGCTGCTAACTGGGATTAGCAAAGCATAGTGGAGATTTTTTCATTTGGTTTGTAGTGACAGATCTGCAAGTTTTGTGGAACCCTTCAGGGATTCAGGGAAATTATACATTATAATGCAGTGTTCTCTAGTTTCTTGCACTGAAGGTCTTTGAAGAAGTGGGTCCGTATTAAGATACAACAATCTTTGTCATGGCACTGCAAGTTTCCATAAAGGCAGGTAAATCTCCCATTTGTGCTGGCACCAAAAAAGTCAGAATAATTTTCTACTGTTATAGGCAGAGAGGTATTATTGCACAAGAAGCAGGCTATTCATAACATCCTGGCACTGGGAAAATTGGAAAGGGAGTTGCAGCCATGAAACCTATTTGATTCTTTTGCAATTCAATTAACTCTAGCTGTAAGCAAAAATAAATGTTACTGCAATAGGGGATGAAAAAGGCCAAATATACAATTACAAAATGTGGCATTAAGTTGTAAATCAGATCATAGTTTTCAAAAGCTTCTGTTCACTTTTTTGTGCTAAGTCACTGCTTGGATCCAAGAATGCTCCAAATATTGCTGACTTATTCTTTTGCAGAAGAGCTTATTTTGGAAGATAGGGACCCATGTATTAAAATAAGAATACAAAAAGAAAAAAAAACCACAGCAATCACTCTGAGAATGAGGGTTATAAAAAGGAGTGTAATATTTGTTTATGCTGCATTCCTCTCCATGTTATCTTCAGAGTTTTCCTTTCAAATAACAACATGCTGTAAATGTTATGTCCTTGATATCCAATCTATCAACCCACAGCCATCATTACACATTATGTTCTTAATGCAATACATGCTAGAAATCCACCACAACTAAACACAGCATCATAAATAATTTCCCTTGATGCCTTTATCATATTTTTCTTTTCTCTTGTTAACACACACATTACTTCTTCCCGTGGGACTTCCTTTGATAAGAACCCTATGTTTGACATTCAGTTAAAACTCAGTTTTATTGGTAGCTAGTCTCTCAAGGAAAACATGTTCTTATGAACTCTATATTCTACATTAGTGGTATTTAAAGAATTGCCGATGACATGTTTGTTTTGTTTTGTTTTGTTTTTGTGCCAAAAAAAGCTAGATTTCAACCATTTGGCAAAGATTTCCACAAGTAATATTGATTCTGTATACCCCAGTTTTTTGGTACTCAACTTACAATTCCTTAAAATGGATCTGATTTTTAGAAAGATTTTCTGAATATTCGACTTAGTTAACAGGTCTCAGGTTGGTCATCCATAAATGAGGCAGCAATCACTAGTTATCCTTATCCTTCTGAAATTCCTGATTGATGCATGATTTAAAAACAAAACAAAAACAAAAAAAGCTTCAGAAAATGCATACAAAACTGTTTGTTTATGTAAGTCATGATGTTCAATTTTACATCACAGAGGTAAGAGCTACTGAGAAATAATAGAGAATATAAACCAAGAATTTACTATCTTCTTCAGCATTACCAGGGATAACTTCTTCACAAAGACAACTGTGCTGTGTTCAGCACTGAAGGGTATGCTAGTCTGCTAAGTGTAGTCTCTCTGATGAGGAAACCAAACAATGAAAAGCCTTATGATTACAATAACCAGAATTTTGACCTAATGCATTATGAAAGAATTCATTCATATCACTGCCACAAGCCTAGATATTTCAAGGTTTTAAGCACCACTATGTATAATACTTGACATTTTGTATAAAAAAAGCAAGGAGTCTTGTTGCACTTAAAAACTAACAGAATTTTTTATCGCATGAGCTTTCGTGGGAGAATATCCCTCTTTGTCAGACGCTTTAAAGAGGGGGAAATTACAGAATGGGATGAAAATAAATGCAGGGGAGTGTAAGACATGGGATCAGGTCATACTGCAACAGCAAATCAGAGCATTTGTAAAGATTCAAACTCTAGGAAACAGAACACAGAGGGAGGGTGAAGTCAAATTACCTGTTCTAATGTGAAAAGAATCCATAGTCACGATTAAGTCCTGCTTTCACACAATCAAATTTGCATATTAGTTGGATTTTAGCTGTTTCTCTTTGAAATCTTGATGTCCTACTGATTTTCTTCAGGACCATCATTAATGGAGTGATTAGGAAGATGGAAGTGCTCAGCAACTTTTTTTTCCTGTATGTGTATGTGGTGATTTCTGATGTCAGTTTTGTGCCCATTTTATTCTTCTGTGTGGGCACTGTCCTGTTTGTCCAATGTATAAGGTGTGGGGACATTTCTGGCACATTATGGCATAAATCACATTAGTGGATGGGCAGGTGAATGAGCCTTTGATGGAGTAGGTAGCTTGATTAGGTCCTATGATGGTGTCCTTTGTGCAGATATGTGGACAAAGTTGGCAGCATAGTTTGTTGCAGGAATATGTGCCTGCTTTAATGTTTCTGTTGTTAGGCCCATAGCTGCTAGTATCTGTTTAAGGTTTAGGGGTTGTCTGTAGGTGAGGAGAGGTCTGTCTTCCAAGGTTAGAGAGAGTGAGGGGTCATCTTTTAACATAGGCTGTAGGTCCTTAATGATCTGTTGTAGAGGTCTGACTTGAGGGCTGTATGTGGTGACCAGTGGTGTTCTATTGTTTTCTTTTTTCAGCCTTTCTTGTAGTAGTTGACTATGGGGTACCTATCTGGCTCTGTCAAGCTGTTTCTTTACTTCTGTAGGTGGGTACTGCAGTTTTAAGAAAACTTGATAGAGATCCTGAAGATGTCTGTCTATGTCTGAGGGATCAGAGCAAACTCGGTTATATTTTAGGGCTTGGCTGTAGACAGTGGATTGTGTGGTGTGTTTAGGATGGAAGCTCAAGGGATGTAGATAGCTATAGCAATCAGTAGGTTTTCAGTATAGAGTGTTGTTGATGTGTCCATCTCTAATTTGTACTGTGGTGTCCAGAAAGTGGATCTCCTCTGTGAAGTGTTCCAGGCTCAATTTGATTGTGGAGTGGAAATTGTTGAAATCTCTGGGGAAATCTTCAAGCGCATCCCTGCCATAGGGCCAGATGATGAAGATGTCATCAATGTAGCATAAGTAGAAGAGAGGTGCTTTGGGATGAGAGTTGAGGAAACATTGTTCTAAGTCGCCCATATTGTGGGGCCATGTGGATACCCATAGCAGGGCCACTGACTTGGAGGTATAAATGATCCCCAAATCTGAAAGGGTTGTGGGTGAGCACAAAGGCACAAAGTTCAGTCACAAGCTGTGCTGTGGTATCATCTGGGATGCTTCTTCTAATAGCTTGTAATCCATCTTTGTGCGGGATATTGGTGTAAAGAGCTTCTACATCCATAGTGGCCAGGATGGTGTTTTCAGGAAGCTCACCAATGGATTGGATTTTCCTCAGGAAGTCTGTGATATCTTGAAGATAGCTAGGGCTCTTGATAATACAGGGCCTGAGGAGGGAGTCCACATAGCCAGATAAGCCTGCTGTAAAAGTGCCAGTGCGTGAGAGGATGGGGTGTCCAGGGCTCCTTTTTTATGGATTTTAGGTAGTAGATAGAATATTTCTGGTTGGAGTTCTGGTGGTGTGTCTGCCTTTATTAGTTCCTGTGCTGCTTTAGGTAGTTTCTTGAGTAAGTGTTATAACTCCTGATAGTATTCTTCAGTGGGGTCAGAGAAAAGATGTTTGTAGAATGTTGTGTTTGAAAGTTGTTTATAAGCCTCCTGGTCATAATCCAGTTTATCCACAATGACAACTGCACCTCCTTTGTCAGCCTCCTTAATAATAATGTCAGAATTGTTTCTGGGGCCATGGATGGCATTGTGTTTTGCATGGCTGAAATTATGATGTAAGGGATGTTGTTTGTCCACAATTTCAGCCTTTGCACGGTGGTGGAAACAATCACTGTAGAAGTCTACTCTATCGTTTCAACCTTCTGGAGGAGTCCACAAAGAATATTTCTTCTTGTGGTACCTGTGCATCGCTGCATTGATCAGTGGTGTTATGGAAAAACTCTTTGAGTCTTAGATGAAGAAAGTAGTCCTCTAGGTCACAAGACTTCTTGCGTTTTTTTTTGGCTTTGCTAGACTAACACAGCTTCCCCTTTGGGACTTGATGATCTCATGAGGTCCCTTCCAACTCTATGATTCAATTCAATTCTAATTCTAACTTGTATAAAAAAAAGATTGCTATTCATCCTGAGGATTATACATGGTACTAAATTAGTCTGGTTAAACCAATAGGACTCATGGCTAGATGTCAGGAAATTCTTTGTTTATTTCTAGCTTTTGTCACCGGCTTGGCACGTGACCTTCAGCAAAGTACTGAGGGCCAATTCTAATCCAATTGAAACCAATGTGACAACAGAATCAGATGTTAGACCTCTTTGTGTCTCAGTTTCTTCATTTCTCTTCATTTTTCTTTTTTTTTTTCAGTTCTTTGTGAAATAGATGGTCTTTAGTCTTTGTAAAATGTGTCGCAGATTTATCAGTTCAAAAGTTCAATACTGATGCCACAGATCCTATTTTGCCACTTGTGACCCAGCAACAAGCATAGAACTAGACAAGAATTGAAAATTACTTGCACTTTTGGCCATGTAAAACTATTACTAAAAAATTACTTTAACTTGAGACTGTTCAGCCTATGTTATTGCAGGTTTATAAATGCAATTTTTTTTTACTATATCCACATGTTGCACTATCCAGAAGATAATTATTCAGACAGATTCAATTAGCGGCACTAATAAAGTTTTAGTTGATTGTAAATTTGATAAAGGACCAGGGCTGATCAAGGGCTTAAGTTTCCCAATTCTTGAAATAGCTTATTTCCCTTCTTTCCTGAGTAATCCACAAAGCTAATCTTGTGTGGTGTCTGATCTGTTGTCTCTTTTGGTCCATTTCTTATAAAAGTATGACATAACCAATTGCAATTCCTTGAACATCTAAAACATGTTTTCAGTAATTCTGCATGAACAATCCAAAGATGGATTGCAAGCTTTAAGAAGAACCATCCCAAATGATGCCACAGCACACCTCATGGCTGAATTTTGTGACTTTCCACCCACCCACAACCATTTTAGATTTGAGAATAATTTATACCTTTGAGTCAGTGGCACTGCTATGGGTACCTGCATGGCCCCACAATATGCCATCATTTCTATGACTGACTTAGAACACCATTTCCTCAAGTCTCATCTCAAAGCACCTCTTCTCTATTTTGGCTACATTGATGACATCTTCATCTGCTAGAGCCATGATAGGAATGACACTGAAGATTTCCACAGAGATTCCATCAATTTCCACTCCACTATTAAACTTAGCCTGGAACTCTCCACACAGGAGATCCATTTTCTGGACATTACAGTATAAATTAGGGATGGACACATAAGTGCCACTCTATACCAAAAACCTACTCATCAGTATAGTTACTTACATCCCTTGAGCTTTCATCCTAAAAACACAACACAATCCATTGTCTACAGCAGGCATCTCAAACACATGGCCTGTGGGCCGCATGCGGTCCCTAAAGCAATTTTCTGTGGCCCGCAACAACACTATTGTTACCAATATTTGCAATATCATTATATGAAAAGGTTTCAGTGGTGCAGCCCACAGGTAATGTACTAGTCCTTAAATGGCCCTGTACTAGTTCTCATGCAGCCCTCATGGTCATTTGAGTTTGAGACCTCTGGTCTACAGCCAAGCCCTAAAATATATCTGCATTTAGTCTGATCCCTCAGATAGAGACAGGTATATTCAGGATTTCTATCAAGCATTTTAAAAACTACAGTACCAAGTTGAGGAACTGAAGAAAGAGACTGACTGAGCCAGGCACGTACCCCAAAGTCAACTACTACAGGAGAAGCCCAAGAAAGAAAACAACAGAACGCCACTAGTCATCACCTACAACCCCCAAGTCAGACCTCTGCAGCACATCACCAGGGACCCACAGCCTATTCTATAAGATGATCCCATAATCTCTCAAGCCTTGGGGGACAGTCCTCTCGTTGCTCACAAACAGCCCCCCAATCTTAAGCAGATACCAGCAACTCCAGACCTAACAACAGAACCATTAAAGCAGGCACATTTCCCTGCAACAAACCACATTGCCAACTTTGCCTACATATCTGCAGAAAAGACACTATCACAGACACTAATAAAACCACCTACACCATCAAAGACTCATTTCCCTACTTATCCACTAATGTGATTTATGCCATCATGTGCCAGAAATGCCCTTCTGCCTTATATATTGGACAAAGAGGACAGTCTCAGCACTAAAGAATAAAGGGGCACAAATCTGACATCAGAAATCACAACGTTCTAAAAGCAGTGGGTCAGCATTTCAATCTTCCTGATGACTCCATTGACGATTTACTAATTGCAGTGCTCAGACAGATGAATACCAAATCAAGGCTTAAAAAAAAAGCTGCTGATATTGAATTTATTTGCAAATTCAATTGCATTGGGTCAGAGCTTAAGAGGGATTTAAGGTTTTTCTCTCATTACAACAGGTGATTTTTCATCTTCCTCTCTATGCTGTTCCCCAGTGTTTTAATCTTTTGCTTTGATTTACTCTTACAGTGTGACCTTATCCCATGACTTACACTTCCCTACATATATTTCCTCCCATTCTATATGTTCTTCCCACTACAAAAAGGACAGGAACATGCTAGAGAGAGCTCAGAGGAGGGCAACCAAAATGATTAAAGGGCTGGAGCACAAGCCCTATGAGGAAAGACTAAGAGCGTTAGGCTTATTTAGTCTGCAGAAGAGAAGATTGAGGGGGGATTTGATAGCAACCTTCAACTACTTGAAGGGATGCTCTAAGGAAGATGGAGCTTGACTATTCTCGGTAATAACAGAGGACAGAATGAGGAGCAATGGTCTCAAGTTGCAGTTATGGAGGTCGAGGTTGGATATTAGAAAAAACTTTTTTACTAGGCGAGTGGTGAAGCCTTGGAATGAGCTGCAGAGGGAGGTGGTGAAATCTCCATCTTTGGAGGTGTTTAAGGCCCGGCTGGACAAAACCATGACTGGGATGGTTTAGTGGGAGTGGTCCTGCCTCTGGCAGGGGGTTGGATTAGATGACCTATGAAGTCCCTTCCAACCCTATGATTCTATGAAAGCATCTGATGATGTGGGATTTTCTCCTACAAAAGCTCATGCAATGAACAAATTTGTTAGTTTTTAAGGGCCATAGCACTCCTTGTTTTACTCAATTAGATTAACACGGCTGCCCCTTTGGAACTCTCCTGCATTGTTATTATATGCACGGGAAGCCTCAGAAAACCTTTTTCAGACTGATTTACATTTGGGGTCATGCAACCATTCCCAGGTAAGCATCCCATACAAATTACTAGTATTCAATAAATCATCGTAAAAACTCAAAACTAGCCTACAAAAATAACTTTGAAACTCGTTTGCTGGTCATAGTCATTATTTCTCCACAAAATTTGTGTAAGCAAACCTTACAAAAAACCTCTGGATATAATTAAAGCTGAACATCCAAAACTTACCCAATCCTTCTTGATCAAAAAATTTATCCTGGAAATAAGATAAAAAACATCCTCTTCTGAGATATCTATTTTTAAAAAGTAGTTAATGGTTGCGTGGTGGAGAGGAAGAGCAGTCTTGCTTTCTTTTGCTGCAGTTTACTGCCAACCCTACGTGAAAACAAAATACAACAATGTGAAAAAGTCATTAAGTTTCATGTGTTAGATCCTTCAAAAAAGAGTGTTTAATTTGAGTTTTAATAGAAAGCATGAGCTACTTTTACTTTATCTAAAATAGTTCATATATCTTCATTCCCAAACACAGGGTTTTAAAAAAAAAATTCTTGGCATGACTCTTAAGCGTGTGTTAATTAGGCAGATATTTCAGGGATGAATAAGCAATGATCACTTCTATGGCTTGAAATGAACAGCAAGTTCATATCAATAGTTTTCTGAGTACTAAAATGCAGATGTAGCTGGAAAAGTGAATTTGTAAAATGGTACTGTAGAGTTCCTTAGTTTACCTAACAGTAACATCAAAAAAAGTTTATTCAAGGTAAAAAAAAAAAAATACCTATCTCTGTGCAGTTCTTGAGCCAGTTTTTCATCCATTCCTCTATTTCTCTGTATAACCCTGTCCCTGCTAGACCCTAACAGCATCATGAGCAATAGAGTTAAAATGAACTATGGATCTAACAATATTATCATACTTTTTGATAAATCTCTGCCACTCTTCATCCATCAGCAAACAATGCTGTCAATAGGCCACATTCAAGTATGGAACCAGATTGAAAAAGTCTACAACAGTGGTTCCGAACCTTTTCCTTTATGCGGACCACTAAGTCATCATTGAAAACATTTGTGGACCACCATGTAAGCAAGCCATTTAAAACATTTTTAACATAGACTAGGGCTGATGAGAGTCAAACATATATCAAGGAGTATTAAAAATGCAGCTATATCTAGTAATTTATTATGCTAACTCACAAACATATTACACTCATCATAGTATATTTACCTGCAGTAATTATCTTTTTCTTCTCTCACGGACCACCTGAAGGACCCTCGTGGACCACCAGCAGTCCACAGACCACAGTTTAGGAACCACTGTTCTAAGATACTGTGAAAGGTAAAGCACTTCTGGAGTTAGCTTCTTGACAACCCTATTCAGGAAAGTGAAGTGAAACAAAGTCATGATTTAACAGATCATTATGGGTATGTCCACATGTCTTTTTTATTTCAAAACAACACTGGTTGTTTTGAAATAAAAAAGACTACATCCACACGACATTATCCTGTTTCAAAATGACGGAGCTCATCGTTACGAAACAAGAGCCGTTGTTTTGAAACAGCTTAAACCACTTTTGTTTTGAAATGACAGTTATTTCAAAACCGGTGCTTTCAAAATAATGCCATTGGGACATGTTATTTTGAAAGAATGGTTGTTTCAAAATAACTTTTGACCTTCCTGGCAAGGGGCTGAGGGGAGAACTGCCATGGGCTATGGGGGGCTGCCCCCAAGCCCACTAGCAGGGAACCCCATGCAAGGAGCCCCAGTGCCCAGATTCTTCCCCCGCTGGGGCTTCTGCCACGCAGCCCCGCAACAAGGAGCCGTGGCACCCCACTTTTCCGGAGAAGCGGGGCACCAAGGCTCCATGCCATGGGGCTCCACGGCAGAAGCCCTGGCAGGGGAAGAAGCGGGGCGTGGGGCTCCCTGCCGCGGGGTCCGCGGCAGAAGCCCCAATGGCAAGAAAAGGGGGGCACCAGGGCTCCTTGTGGGGGTCTGTGGCAGAAGCTCCAGTGGTGGGGAAAGCAGGGCACCCCCTCTCCCTGCCGCGGGGCTCAGGAGTAGCCCCGGTGGCAGGGAAAGCCGCGCTAGGCTCCCCACTGGCTGGGGGACCCCCTAGCTCGGGGGACTGGCGAGAGCCACTGCGGGGGCTCCCGCCAGCCCACAGGGGCTAAGGGCACCCTGAGCAGGTAGGGGTCTAGCAGCTGCGGTTCCTGCCAGTCCTCTGGGGGATCCCTGCCCTTGGGGGCTTTTTTCCTCTGCCTGGCTCTCCATGTGGAGAGCCAGGCAGGGGATTCAGTGGCAACATGGCCCGCAGGGGGGCCATTTTGCCACACCTCCCAGGGTGCCCCTGTCCTGAAGCAAAATAGCATGTCCACATGGAGGACATGCTATTTTGCTTTCAGGTTTTACCTTACTTCAAACTAAAAAATTTTTAGTTCAAAATAGGTCATTTTGAAATAAGGCTTTTATTTCTAAATAAGTCATTTCGAAATGACTTATTTTTG
This sequence comes from Podocnemis expansa, assembly GCA_007922195.1. Lineage (NCBI taxonomy): Eukaryota > Metazoa > Chordata > Testudines > Podocnemididae > Podocnemis > Podocnemis expansa. The sequence goes on along the minus strand of ML682057.1, from coordinate 3,723,286 downwards.
AAATAAGCCTTTGCATGTGGACATAGCCTGTCAAACAACAGTTCCATGCTCAAGGCCAAAAAGCATGGGATGGTCCTCCATAGAAGAATCATTTATACCTGTGTCAGTAGCAGACCTAGGAAGTTACCACTGGCCGAGTGGGTATTTGGTGCAGTTCTTACTTGCTAGCTCAGATTTGCTAGAAGGTATGCTTACAATGCTGGCCTAAATTCAAATGAGAAATAAATATATTAAACTCCTTTCATCCTTACTTTTCTTCTATGGTGCTGAAGAGATTGCCTGAAATGCTACTGTTTTTTCCCCTCAAGTAGGCTAAAAGTTACTCACAGTTTTGAGGTTTAGTAGCTGAACACACGCTATCTGAGCCTGAAGCCAGATAAAAATAGTATTACTTGATTAATACAGCAACAGTAATCACGGAGACTACTTAGGTCCAGACTATGAGCTGCTCACCTGCATTCATGAGCAATCACTTGCATGAAACAACTGAAGTCAATGGGAAATCTCCCACTGACTTGAGCTTTGGATCAGAATCCTAGTGCATCCAAGGTAAGTGAGGAAGCAGAATCTGCAGGTACATAGCACTGAAGCAGTCCTTATTCACTTCTTCACCCAAGGACTTCAGTTCAGTCTAGTCCTTGCAAATATCATGCAAAGAAAATAGAGTGCATCCACTTTCCTCTTAGCACAATATAAGGTCCAGTAGATCCATCTATTAAAGATCTGCATAAGACCTTCAAACTAATAACTACTTAAATCAAATGTCAGTTAAATAATTTATTGCAAATATTCATTGTTAATGTACTCATTTTGCTTATAAACAAATCTTAAAAAAAAACCCCTCATCCTGATTTCTGAAATTATATACATTATTTGTAACTCTATGCCAAATAGATCAGATAAACCAATTTTACTCCATCGGTTAATACCAAAACGCTATGTAAAAATTCATTTTATTTGCAGCGAATGACTAATCACCAAGGTCACATGGTCTTATTTCTGCCTTGAATAGATGATTAAAGATTTTCAAATATCAGTATAATAAATCATGAGTAACAAATATGAGATTATGACTATCTTATTGGAGCAAGAATACTCTTGTTCACATACATATACAGACATTTGTATGATAAACAGTCATTTCCCAAATATTAATACAAATAAAAAACATTAAATATTATTTTTCACACTTAATAAGAACCAAAAGGAACACAAATATATTTAAAATCTGACTTCAAACACTATTTTGTAACCAAAAGACTCTACTTTCAGAAACATGTAGTACTTACATTACTTAATCATTAGCTTTCTTATAAATAAAATCTTCCATTCCAACCCAATCAATCTAAAGAGGAAATCCTTCCAGGACTTCAACTAACATGATATTCCATTTGATTCATGGATGCTATGCCAGTTTACATTATCTGTGCATCTGAGCCCAGTGTATCTAATATCCATCATTATTTTCATATGTGACTCACAGTCTTTACATGTAAGTATCATTCAAATTAGATCCATATTTTTTTCTTCCACAGCAACTGGAAAAAATAAATTGTCCTTAACCATAGTCCAATTATAAGTATGCTATTGACACCTTTATTCAGAGATACACAAAAATAAAAGACTGTTGAAAACACTATATTGAGATTTTTCATTAAATAATACCTTAATTTAAAAAAGGTACATAGGTATATTTTTGTCAGCTGATTGCCATTTTGTGAGATTGTCCAACAGTTAAATTCTTGACCTAACTGGAAGCAGAGTCAAAACCAGATAGCCACAAATCAGTGCAATTTTTATATTGTAATATTTGCTTCCTTTCCCCCACTGATAATTAGCTTGAACTGGAAAGACCACCCATGTTTAGTATCTAGAGTCAAATATGGGGAGGAAAAGGTGGGCAAATAAAACAAGAAATATGTCCGGGAACATCTGGTTTTAAGAGAAAGATAAAAGGAAAAAACATTCATTATTACATGCATTAGCATTTCCTCACTGCAAAGGACATAGTTAATCCTAGAGTGAAATTCACCTTTACCCCAGTTGGATTTAGTTAGATCCTAATATACTTTGTGCTGTCTCAGCCCTTCTTACTTTATCTCTTCTTGTTCTTGAGCAGCAGTTCATGATCTCTCAGAACACTCTAAAATTCCATCAAAATGGAGCTCCAGTTGTGCAAGTGACAGCAGAGGTGCTAATTAAGGCAGATCTGTAAGTCACAGATGTTTTTACTACCATGATTATTTTGTTGTATTGTCACCAAAGGAGTTCCACTGGAGCTAGCGCCACAGTGGGAGATTTAAAAAAACACCACCACAAAAATTCCCATTTCTGTACACTGTTGATATATGGGGCAGCTTAGAGAAACTGATGGAAGCTATGCCACTCAGGATCATGTCCTAAAGTAGAAAAACTGACACAAAAGTGGCAACAAACTGAAATACACATACATTCTTCTACCTCTGTGTCTTCTGTCTAGACTGAAACTTCAGTGATACATATTCCTAAATATTTTAAGGGCCACTACTGAGACTGCAGCACTAACTTAGACATAATGAACTGAAATAATTGGACCTGCCAGTGGAATTGCAAAAAGGCAATTTCTTTTAAGTTGTCATACTGACAGTACTTTCTTCCAGGGGTTAAAGTACAATTTGGTGGGCCCCAGAACCCTCCTAACTGGGTGGTCCCCCCTCCTGCATGAGTGGTCCCCCTCCCGCACATTCAGGTCCCCGTCCTGTACTCCAGCTCCTGCCCCCCAGGGGTTAAAGTATAATTTCAGAGGCCCTGGAACCCTCCTAAATTGGCAGGTCCCCTTGCACTGGTGCGTGACCCCCTCATACCAGTGCAGGACCCCCCACCAGCCTGATCCTCTCCCCTCTTCTCTCCCATCACCCCCCCAGCCAGCCTGATCTCAGCCCCCCCACAGCCTCCGGCCTGGCCAACCCTATTCTGTCCATAATTGTGCCCCCCCCCCTTTACGTCACCACCGGAGCAGTGCAGCCTGGGCACTGGCTGCTCCTCCGGCTGGAGGAAGTTCTCACCGAACATGAGCAGAGGCTCTGTGCATGCTCAGTGAGAGCTTACTCTGAACAGGAATTTTAAAACTCTCTTCTGGTCAGCTAGGGACTGCAGCTCCCATCTATTTTTAGGGGGCCCAGGAATGCAGCATTCAGGCGCGTGCCTCTATTTTGGGGGAGCCCTGGAATGCAGTTTTCTGGGGCATTTGACTATTTTTAGGGGGTCTGGAACACCGGCTCCCTAAAAATAGGGGGCCATTCCGGGGCATTCCTCCTACTTTAACCCTTGCTTTCTTTGGTTTTGTCTTAAAAGCATCTGCGAAAATTGGCGAGAAAAAGGGGATTTATCCTTGAGAAACAACCACATTTACAAATAGTAAGGTCTTGTCTATACTGAGGAAAAGCATTATGCTTGTTAAACATGATTTTGTTCTTAGAGTGCTTAAGTATGCATATGTTTCAAAACATGTTATCTGCTCATGGATAACCCTAAGCAGACCATTCTTATTAATACATTTGTAAACATGGCTGTCCTTGTTTACGGTAAGGACACATTCATGTGGAAAATCATGCCTGTTAACATTTTTTTCTAACAGGATTTTTTCCCCATTATAAATAAGGGACACATTTTTAAAAGTACCTCAATGATTTAGGAGCCTAAATTCCATTTTTCAAAGAGACTTTGGCATCAGTAAGCCTACATTACTTTGATTTTCAGTGACATTTAATCATCTAAGTGGCTAAGTCACTTCTGAAAATAGAGATTAGTTCTTCAAAATCAATCAGGAGATTTGGAAAGATTATTTTCCGCCAATAGCTAACACAGCTGCATGCTTTGAAGAGATGACCATGTAATCCTTTTTCTGTAACTCCTCTTCCTTATACCTGTGTATATTATAACCTCATTCACTTTGACGGTGAGTTTCTCAGTCAGATTACTCTCCTAACGTGGTTGTTCTCTGTGCAATACCATAAAAACACAGTATTTTGGATCCACAGGGCCCAAACAAATAGTTCATCACAAGACAGGTGATTTTTAAAGGAATGTAGAGGCTCCACTGGCAAAATCATAAATTTTAAAAGCTGAACAGCTCTGGATGAAAAAACTTACAAGTTGAAAAAAAAAGTTGGTAGGCTGTTGGAGAGCCAATTTTTTTTAATCATTCATATTTTGCTTCTTTACAGCACCTCTATTAATTTTTCTAAGAAAGTGCACAAACAAGAATTAGCAGGAAAACCAGACTGGAGAATCAGGGGCTACCAAAAAGGCTTTTATAAATTTGAAAACTAATTCCTTTTTCCCTTTCAGCTTACCATGACTTGAGATACTTTTTCCAAATGTGTGCTGTACATGGAATATTGTAAGAAGCAGCTACCAATATTTCAATAGCCCTTATATTTGAGAAAAAATATTAAAATAATTATTTACCTCACTAGTTAGCAGAGAAGAATATTAATTACATAATGTTAATGGACACAATTGAATTTCTTTCCCTCTTCCTTTATTTCTAAAGAGAGGGACAAACTTTTTTCCATTGTATATACCTTTACACACCTGGTAAAAATCCTATATTGTTTGCAGTTACAGAATGGCAGCCAGTTATGTTTTCCAAACAGAAAAAGCAACCAGAAGGTCGAAGAGTTTTCCAAGGTGACAAGTGATTTGGCATGCTGCCATTTTTCAAAGCCCTGTTTAATATACCTTGAAGGGCCTGATTTTTAGGAAGCGGTGAGCACCTGGCCTCTGGAGATCTGTGCCCTTTAAGGCATCTCAAGTGAGCACCAAGCTGGTAGCAATGAAAACCACTAGTTACTTTGGAACATCTTGACCCTCTTTTTGATCTGAATTTCTTTCCTTTTAGATTAAGGATGACAACAAAATAAGAATGAACTAAAGTAAATCATGACAAATCAGAGCATGTTTCCATCTGTAGGCTTCAGCAATTTTCCCTTTGAAATAACTGGCTGCCTGTCTCTACAAACAGTGGCATATTTAGAATTTAAAAGATGAAATATATGCAAACCCAAAGAATACAAAAGCAAAACAGTGATATAGCTAAAGACATCACAAGTCCAATTTTGATAGGTGTCATTTTTAAAAAACAACTGAAAATAAGTTTTCTGGAAATTCAGATCCTGATACTGAGTAAAGATCATAGGATTGGCCACTTGGCAGAATAGTGAATACCATATGGGTTTGAATGAAAATAGGCTGTATCACAGTTAAATGTACAATGAACTGCAACTCCTCCATGCTTTCTAATACTTTAACTGTCAGTTTACCAACCAGTTCTGAAGTTTGATAGCTGAGATCTCCTTCTATTGAAATTATACCATCTCAGTGAATAAGATAAAAAGAGGGACAGGCACTGCCTTTAATGCTCATCCTGATTAGTTTATGGAAAGCTTGCACAGCAAATGGGGATCTTCCAATCTTTCACACTATTAACAACAAAGTTATCACATGTAGTGGCACATTGAAGAGGTTGGCACTGGAGTTAAGTCAGGAAGTTTTCAACAGAGCTTTTTTTTGAGAAAATGCTCATAGGTTGAAAAATAAACGTTTCTTGGAAATGTATTGACTTTTAACATTGGAAAAGGTTACTCATTTTTAATTTTTTTTTTAAATGAGAGAGATAGACAGAGATCAGAACAGCCAGTAAGTCAGGGAACTCTCTTGAAATGTGGAAGAATCAAGCTTCAAGTCTCTGCTCTGCTGATTCTCTCTCCATCCTCAAAAAATTTAGAAAGGCCTCTGTTCTATCCCAATGCAGAATGAACCCAAATGCCATAACCTAGAAAAATTGTTGTGAAATGGAACAGAATTCTTGTTTTCCAGCCAAGTCAAGTTGTCAGCTTGGCTAATATGATTCAAAATCTGTTAGTGCTTCCTCCTGTTCAAAATCACATGCCTTTGCAATGAGAAGCCTGCTGACACCTTTGAGTGAATGCAATGTGATCGTACATTAATAGGCATTACCACATTATCAAGTACAGTTTAGTTGAGCATGTGTTCCAGAGGTTGATGAAATAATGTAAAGGTGTGGCAGTGAAAAAGAATGGTTGGTGTTAAACTCAGAAGATGAGATTTTCAGTCACCCAATGGAGCTGAGCATCCAATGTCCTTTTAAATGACAGGGAATTGGATTTCCAAATCCCCGTGAAGAATACAACATCTGTTCTAGCAGTATATACCACTTTGAAAGATGCAGTTTAGTCAAATAATTTGTTACAATGTAAAAGCACAGTACTTTATGCAAGGTAACAGGTCAGACTATTCTGAGCTACACAGCCATAGACCTGGTGCAATACCATTAATTTCAATCTTCAGTGCAGTTACTCTAGTTTTTTATCAGTTTAAGGGAGGTCAGAATCTTACCCAGCATTTCCTAAGATGGTGGTTCTCACCCTTTTGCAGGTTATGACACGCTTAGTGGCATAGCACGCCCCTGCAGAACCCACCAGCTCACTCCCCGCAGGCCAAATCCAGCCATTTCCCCAGCTCTCTGTGATACTGTTCTGCGCTGACAATAGTAATGTGTCCTGACACAGTAGTTGAGAACTACTGTCCTAAGGGGCCACATTAAAGTTCCTAGCTGCATGAGTAATAAATTTTTCCTGTGACCATACTGATTTTCCTGCACTTCCCCATTAATTAAAATGAGAATGTGAAACAACTGGGAAAAGGATTCTTTGAATTTTGTACCTGTAAAACCATGTTGGTTAGAATTAAGCTGATTGATTTACTTTTAAAGCTGCTCTGTAGCTATTTTGCTCTTAAATACTGTATTAATAATTATGGATCCCTTGCTAAACTGGTTGTTATACATTTTCAAGTAAAGATAGTTTCCAGGGTATACAATTTGCCATTAACATGTTATGAAGGGAAAAACACTTTTTTTTAATATCTATTTGCTGTTACCAATGTAAAACAACAGATAAAAATTTGCTTTGCTAAAAATGTTTATTAGCCTAAGGAAGCCAAGCTCATGCAAAGTCTTTCTTCTAGTGCTAATAGCTAGATTAGGTGTGAATTTTCCATTCATAAAACACACACACTGGCAGCTTGTCCTGTGTATAAAGAATACCCTACACCATCTCCATTTAACTGACATATCAGACTAATTATTTGAACTTATTTATAAACATTGCCATAGTGTGTTCCTTTCTGCAGGTTTTGTGATGTTATTGATGTAACACTCATGATTAGCTGATGGCTGTGTATGCAAATATACTTACTTTGTTAGCGGTCTCTATACAATGGTCAGCCTGGGAAAGATCTGTGTCTCCTGTCCCTCTGACTGAACAGAACCTGTTTATCATCCTCTAGTAACCTTTCTTAATTTATATAACTTACAAAGAGACAAGGTAGGTGAGGTAAAATCTCTTATTGGACCTACTTCTGCTAGTGAAAGACATTAGCTTCTGAGCCACACAGGCTATGTCTCCACTGGCAAGTTAGTCCAAATTAAGGAGGCTTAATCCAGACTGACATAGCCCATGGCGTCATTAGGCTTTCCTTAGTTTGAACTAAGAAATTTCTTGGTTCAAACTAAGGAATGCTTAGTTTGGACTAGTTAGTACTGGTGCTTAGTTCAGACTAAGTGCTTAGTTCAAATGTTAATCGAAGTAAGCGTGATGTGGACTTGAAATAATGCTTAGTTCAAACTTACAAAGTTCAAACAAAGGCAGTTAATTTGAACTAAAAAATATGTTCTAGTTTGAACTAAGCATTAGTTAGAATTAGTCCTCGTTGTCAGTTTGAACTAAGGCATTCATGGTTAATTCAAACTAACTAACTGAGTCCAGACTGACTTTTCCTGATGTAGACATAGCCCGAGTTCTAATATCTCACCAACAGAAGTTGGTTAAATAAAAGATGTTACTCACCTACCTTGTCTCTCTACCATCCTGGGACAGACATAGCTACAAGTGAACTACATGCCCTAAGAACACAGTTTTCAGTACAGACACACAACTTTTTATAGGATATCCTTATCTATGTTTTACAAGGATTCTGTTGATTAGTAGGCTCCAGGCTTTCAGAAGAGACCTTACATGTTACCCTTACTAACTATTATCAGACCCAACAGGTCCCCACAGGGATTAAGGTATAATTTGGGGGGCCCTGGAACCCTCCTAAACTGGTGGGCACCCCTTGCGCCAGGTTGGGCCTCCCTCATGCCAGGGCAGGCCCCCCTCATGCCCCAGATACTCAGGGGTTAAAATATAATTTGGGGAGCCCTGGAAGCCTATGCTGGTCCAAGCCCACTCTCATGCAGGTACTCCACCCAAGCTACTGCCTCCCCAGCCCAGAAATGCATTTGCAACCACTTCTGAGTGTCACATGCATCAGTTATCACTCCGTTACCCCCCAGGTACACACCCTCCCCTCCCACACAGCCACCCCCCAGCTAACCCTCCCCACACCCCCAACCAAACAGCCAACCCACAACCACACCCCATCCTCCAGCTACATAGCCCCTCAACCAAACAGCCACCTGACAATCCCAGCTACACACCCTCTGCTACACGTCTACTCCCACCCACTGCTAGTGCAAACGTACACACCCTGCCCCCCACAACCCCCAGCAGCCCCCCCCCAAAGCCCTTACCCAGCTGTTTGCACACTGCCCAAGTGGCTGGAAGCTGCTTTGGGCCACAAGCTGCTCTGTCCTGCAGGCAGGAGATTCACAAACTCCCAGCTAGCTGCAGCTTTCTGCTGGCTGGGATTAAGAAGGAGCAGGGTTTAAGGTAGAGCCACTGGAACTCTGCATTCTAGCTGCTAATGCTATTTTTGGGCACTCCGAACTCTGCATTCTATTTTTAGGGTGACCCAGAATACTGCTTGCCTAAAAATTGAGGGGACTGGAACTGGGTTCTGGTGTGGTCCCCCTTACTTTAACCCTTGGATCCCCATCTGTTAGTCTTTAAGTGCCACAAGACTCCTTGCTTTTTTTTTTTTTTTTTTTGCTTTACTAGCCTAATTGCTGCCCCTTTGGAACTTGGCTATAAGTGCCCCTTGTGTTGTTTGCCAGTTGACATCAAGGGTCCCTTCGTCACATCATCACAGCATGGAGAGGAACATGGAGCCAATTTTTGGCAACGTAACATTTTGAACAGCTTGATAAAAACAGATGGCAATAGTGAATGTGGGTTGCCTGTATAAATTTACCTAAATATTTAGCACTAAATCTTAAAAAAATAAAATTGTATCAAATTAGGCAGCCATCCATACACAAGCCAAATTCAAAATTTACTGATAGCAATAGGAGCCTTTCCATTAACTTTTCATAACAGACGTTAGTAAACAAAGGAACCACCATCATGGTCATTAAGTCTAGCTACCTTCATAGAACTGTACCAAGTGCATCAAGTACAACTTCCGTTTGAGCTATGTCATATATTTCAGAAAACCAGAGTTGTTGCTGGCTCTGGGCACCCGGGGCATGTGCCCCAAATCCCAGCGCCGGTGCCCCGGATCTGGCAGTCCGGTCTCTGGCCCCCAGCCACGGGCAGCTGCAGTGGTCCCGTCCCCATCCGGGCCCTGTCCCTGGCTGGGGATGCGGGGCCTAGCCACCCACAGTGGCATGGCGGCTTCTGGCCCTGTCCCCAGCAGGGGGCTGGACCTGCAGGCCAGGGGCGGGGCCTGGGCCCATGCCCCGGCTCCCTCCCCAGGCCAGAGACACCTCTGCAGAAAGCCATCCAGTTTAGATTTAACAACATCAAATGACAGTGAATTCACCACCTTCCAAAATTAGTTGTTTCAGTGCTTAATTATCCTAATGTAATATTTTGTAATTTATTTCTCATTTGAATTAGGCTAGCTTTGGCTTCCAGCCATTGGCTCTTGTTATGTCTTTCTCTGTTTTGTTAAAGAACCCTGTTCTATTTACCTCTTCGTTTACTGTTCTCAAAAGCCAATCATCCACACTGTTTGAATAAAAAGCAATTTGCTGAAATAGACTAACAGACTAGTGCCACCAGACTCCTTGTATGTCCCTCTGGAAGTGTTTGATCTTATGACTCACTCTTCTCTGCATGTATATATACACTTAACATACTGCACTCGCCATTTCATTCATCTGATGGACTGGGATTATACACATGGAACTTTATGTGAAAAATAAATTAGTTAGTCTTTAAAAATGCCACAGGACTCCTTGTTTGTTCTGTTGAAATAGCCTAACATAGCTATACATTTTGAACATCTCCCCAAATAGATACTCGTAGATGGTGAACAAATCACCTCTGCTTTCTTTTGGATAAACTACATAGACTGAGCTTTGCAAGTCTCTCACAAAAGGCAACAGAACTTCAGCTGACTTTGGATCACACCCCATGTAAAATTAATTTATTTCTGCTAAATTGTCATTGATTTTGCCTCTCTGCTCTTGCATGAATTCTAAATTGCTGAATCAGGTTCCTTTCTGATGCATAAGAAGTATTAGACTAAGAATACATTTAACCTTAATGTGCCTTTATCTGGTCAAGTTGTGACATGTAGGTTTATGTAACTTTTTTTTTTCAAGAAAATTATGTCCATTAATTTGTGAAGCAAAATCAGTGTGTTAGTAATTTATGAATCATCACCAGATGAATCAATTTTTCTTGACAAGGTGGCTATTCATCTTCTTACAGTAGATATTATTTATAATCATCTGCCTCAGTAAAATGTAAATCAGAGCTGTAATAAGCATCTCGCTTACTGGAAGAAATGAGACAGCCAAACTAAGAAGCACTATATTGTTAGAGTTTTCACAAAGCCCCCAATCCAAAACATGGAACTTCATTGAGATTCTGCTTATGCAAAGTCCTACTGCAGAATCAGTGTTTAATTGTGTTCTCTCATTCAAGGCTTGGTCCAATTCCTTTTGAACTGAAAAGGGAGCAGAACTGGTTCTTTAGGGCCCAAACTGAAAGTCATATACTACCAGGCATAACACTTACTTTAGCGTACCATTTTATGGACTTCAGCAAAACTACACACAGCAGTAAGCAATAAAATCTGTAAAATGTATTTATAGGAGTGGGTTGCCAAATTACGTCTGCTCCCTTTGAAAAAATGAGAGTTCTGCAGCACCCTAGGCTAGGTCGACAGCAGCCAATTAGTCCATGTCTACACGAGGCTTTGCCTAGTTCAAACTAAGGGATTTCTTAGTTCAAACTAAGAAAAGCTTAATCTGAACTAATACATTCAAATGGGTAGTCTGGACTAAGCACTTAGTTTAACCTTTAAGTTCGAACTAGCACGATGTAGACATGGACTAATTCTTAGTTTGAACTAAAAAAGTTTGAACTAAGCTATTAGCTCAAACTAGCTGTGCTTACTAGTTTGAACTAAAAAGTTAGTTCAAACTAGGACACGTGGCTAGTTTGAACTAAAAGGCCGCAGTTAGTCTGACCTAACTCACAGTTAGTTCAAACTAACTGGGAACTGCTTAGTTCAAAATAAGGAAATCCAAAATAAGCTTTGTATTAGCCTTAAAGATTAACACTTTTCTTTGGGAGTAAGCTTTCGTGGCGTCCAACCCACTTCATTAGATGTTGGACCTCTGGAAAGCTTATGTCCAAAGAAATTTATTAGTCTTTAAGGTGCCACAGGAATCTCATTGTTTTTGCTACACACAGACAAACATGGCTACCCGTCTGGAAATGCTCCCTTTGAATTTATGCTGATACACTTATGACTCTGAGTAGAGCATCACATAGTGAACAGACCCTTTGAATGAATGGGACTACTTCATAACTAAGATACTATGCAAACCGTTTAAAGGTGGCAGAGGCTAGCCTTTGTAAACTACTTGGCTGTTACAAATATTATTGCTACACAAACATTTCCTTTGCTCCTCAAAACAAACAAGGAGTCCTGTGGCACTTAAAGACTAACAAATTCATTTATTGCCCAAGCTTTTGTAGGAGAAAACCGCCCTTTGTCAGATGCTTTCTAGATGGGAGAGCCTATGTACTGGGAGAAAATAAGAGCAGTGAAGTATAATCATTGTTCCCATTCCCTTAAGTTCCCCCATCTTCAAAACATCTGATGAAGTGGGATTTTCTCCCATGAAAGCTTATACAATAAATAAATTTGTTACTCTTTAAGTACCACTGGATGCCTGGTTTGTTTTACTGAACTAGGCTAACACAGCTGCCCCTTTGGAACTTTGCTCATCAAACAGTCTTTATTATCTGCATTACATTTTAATGATCTTGGGGAATAATTTTGCCATAAACCTATCTTTCATTCAAAATTTAAAACACACCCTTCAGTGACAATATTTGACATGGTTGTTATTATACCATGAAATGTGAATGCTCCTGCAATTATTTGTTACAAGTTAGTGAAACTCTATCACATCCTTGTCAGTCTTCAAAAATCTAAATATGTAATAAACCTAAACAGCAGTGTAAGGAAGTCGGGCAGTGATTGCAACAACATTCACATTTCAGGGAATTGGAACCTAAAGCATTCTTGTACTCAGTTCTTCTGTGGCAATGGCTCATTTGAGTCACTAGTTGCCACACCTGCTTTGTATGGTTACAAAGCAGGGTGAAACAAGGAAACTGTTTTCTGAAAAGTCCCTTATATCTAAGAAAGAGAAGAAAATTTCATGGCTGTGAACTCTTCAAATGATTGTAAGTGAAAGCATTGTATCTCTTAAAACAGGTGGGGGGGTTGTTCACAGAAAATGTAGACTTTTAATTAAAAAAAAAAGCTCACGAGCAGAAAAAATAGTTTGAAAATGTTTGATGTAAAAAACAGGACATTTCTATTCAGAAATGCCACTATATACCATATTACACATGATGCGAGGACAATTACACACCACAATATAGAAACTTGTATCCATCAGACACACTTAGGGCAACTTCTCATATGTTAAAAGAAGCAATGAGTCCTGTAGCACTTAAAGACTAACACATTTATTTATCAAATGAGCTTTCGTGGGAGAAAATCCCACTTTGTCACTTTGCTTCAAAGTGTCTGACAAAATGGGATTTTCTCCCACAAAAACTCATGCGATAAACAAACTTGTTAGTCTTTAAGTGACACAGGACTCACTGCTTGTTTTGCTGAACTAGACTAATATGACTACCCCCGTTGGAACTTCTCATATGTTAGTAAGTAATGAATAATAATAGACTCAATATAGAGCCTCAAGTAGAAACTTTAGTAGAAACTAGAAAGGGAAGTGAATTTAAAATGGCAGGAGACATTTTCTTTATTATCTGAAAAACAGGATAGATAGTATTATTTCTGTGCTACCATGGACTAAAAAAATCAATTTTCTATAAGACAAATATTCAAAGTGTTATCTTTATTTGCATATGAGAAATGAATAGATTTTTTAAATAGGCTTGGAAATATCCCAGGAAAATAAATCAATCAATCGATCTCATTTCATCTTTTGGATAGTGTTTTTTGTTTTGTTTTGCTTTTGTTTCTCATTTTCATTTTTGCAGCTCGCATCTTCACACCTGCCAAAAGGATTTTTGTCAAAATTTGGAGCTGTAACCTCCCTCCTAATTCTTCTTTCCCCTTGGGCTGTTTTTTTAGCTGGGTATTGGAATTCATTCAAACCTCTGACTGCAGTATGTCCCTCCTAGCTGTTCTACACCTTCCAGATATGGCAGAGAAGCATGAAAAGGCCAATATGAAATCCAGCTGGTACTCATCTGTGAGACTGCCTTGCTTGGCTCAGTAGATAGTGGGTTGTGCCCAGGCTGCATCCATCTTTAATTCTGTTAGGTTTTGGAACTGAGTCAGAAAGCCATGTGGGATCCATAAACACTAGAGCAGCTATGACTCTGATATGTGAAAGATGAACTTGGAGTTTATGGGCAAAGCAGGGAGCGACTCCAAGGATAAGGAGGACACCAATTAGTGAATAAGTTTCAAGGGGCCCCAGGAGAATGGAAAGGGCAGACTTGAGGGATCATAAATACTCTGCCACCCCATACACACAAGTCCTAAAATGGGGTCTTGAGTGCCTTGGAAAAAGAAGCAGGGCTCATAAGCTTTTACCCACTTTCCTAATTTGGCCACAAGATTTGTAGAAAATTTTCCATTTCCTGCTCCCTGATAGAATGGGACCCAGGAGGTGAGGATTGAGAGAGAGATCTCAGCAGAGGACTTCAGGCCCACTGCAAGGCGAGCTGCAAAAAGCTGAAAGGAGTTTCCACTCATCAATCAAATCATAGGGCTGGAAGGGACCTCATGAGATCATCGAGTCCAACCCCTTGGGAATTGAACCCAGGACCTTCTGCATATTAAGCAGAAGGGCTAGCCACTAATCTTCCTGAGCCAGGCCAGCTCATATGCTTTCTACAGAATCAAAATCAATTGGGGTAAAACACAACAAACAACAACAACAAAAGAATGTGAAAAAAGAGAAAGAAAAAAAAGCACAAAAAAGCTAGAGGTATGACTCTTCTTCTTCCACTCCTTCACAAATAATCGTGAATTGTTGATCTCTGGCTCTGATTAAGACCATGGAAACTATCAGCAACGTTTTTTTTTTTTTCTCACTGAGAAATTTGAGGCCACATGCAAAGGGTTACACAAGTGTATCCATTAGTCAGATTTGACTTGAAGAACCTTCAAAGAGTGAGACTCTGAGCAAAGTTTTTCCACTTCAGAATCCAGTCTTGAAGCCATGATTCCCCTACACTGTGTTGAAAACTGAGAAGTAGATGGATAGGCTGAGTGGGTGGAACAGTAGTGGTCAGGCCAGGGTCTAGAGCAGGAATCAGAAACCCAGGGCAGTGTCGAAACAAGAATAAAGCGGGTACAGGCTGGGGCTTAAAAAGAAGCAGGAGTGGTCTGTCATAACCACCAGGCAAGTAGCAACATTGAGCAGACTGAAATGGTTACTTTCATTGGGACCCTAAATCATTCGCCCTCATGTGCTAGACCTTTGCCTGTGGATTCGCTGAGTCCTGGTTGATTGACATGGAGCTTTCAGATAATCAGGCTCAGAGATGGCTCTTTACACATTCCTCATTTGAGCATGTAATCAAGATGAATGGGATATCCCAGACAAAGGCCACCATATTAACATAAAAGATTTTAGGTTCTATAGAATCAAGGAACCATGAGATCCAAGAATAGCATAGAGATCACCCTGACTTTGGTTCTATTTTAAAGAAAATTCCTTCAGGGGATGCCATTAGATTTTTCAGCAAAAGTCATGACGTATAGTTCAGTGACTAGGTGCCACCTGCAAGTGTATCCCTGGAAATTGGATACCCATTCAAAACAGGTGCAGTGCTTCACCAGCTTTACAGGGAACCCTGCTTCTGAAGAACAGCTAGAAAAGATAGTGGTGGACAATTCTGCAAAATCTAGAGTCCCTTTGACAGAACACCATGCCTTTAAGATAGAATGCTAACCAGTCTTGAGACAAAGGCATTCCTTTTGAGCCTTCATCATTGTAGAAACAGCACTGAAGGGATATCAGATTCTCCAGAGGAAAGCTGTGGAATCACAGCATAAGAGGGAAGCTCAGAGGTGGCCCTTTCTCAAAGCCTCTCATTGCTTCAAGCTGAAGCTTGGGTGCAGGATTTCCCATTTCCTAGAGGAATTGTTTGCTTCAACCACAGATGAGTGGGTCAGAAAGATAATGACTCAATGATAGTCCCCTGGGTTACAGGCTCTGCCCCATCCATTTTTTCATCCACATGCTCATCTGAAACAACCCCATACAGTCTAATTCAGAATGAGATTTGTCATCTCCTAGATATGGGGGAAAGAAAGATTCTCAGTGTTCTTCTCTGTCTTCTTTATCTTTCAGAAGTATACCAGGCAGAATCAGAGCTATACTAGATCTCAAAAGGCTCAACACATGATGAAGCAAAATGATGTTCCAGATGGAGACTCTAATCTCAGTTCCTCTCAGTAAAATTGTATGACATCAGTGGATCTGGGGGATGTATA
The DNA here is from genome assembly GCA_007922195.1 of Podocnemis expansa. Classification (NCBI taxonomy): domain Eukaryota; kingdom Metazoa; phylum Chordata; order Testudines; family Podocnemididae; genus Podocnemis; species Podocnemis expansa. Next base: position 3,707,329 of record ML682057.1, on the reverse strand, counting down.
CCTCCATGTTCTATGACAGGTTCCTATGGCTTACCTGTAGCAGTAAGTAGTATCAGTATCAGATGCTCCCATTTAGCTTGTCCTGAGCTCCCCATTCAGATCTTTACAATGATATACATGGCAATCATAGTCAGACTCAGATCACAAGGGACCTACCTGTACCCCTTTCTGGATGACATCTTAACCAGAGCTCCATCTCCAGCAATGGCACACACAGCTACATCCCTGATACTGAATCTCCTGCAAGTATGTGGCTTTATTGTCAACATGAAGAAAGTGGTTACAGAAGATTTTGGACTCTTGCGCTATTTGGGGATTTCAAGAAGCCAGCTATTGCATTGAGATTATAGCAGGAAGGTCTCCTCCTATTGTGCATAAAGATCACTCTGGGCTAAATCATGTCAGGTGCCTTCAAGGTTCTATCATAAAAATATCAGACCTCTTTCTGGGATGTGTCAAAGATCAATTGCAAGTTCCAGTGTAGGTGATTAATTTTAAAATAGTGATCAGTGCTGGGAAATGCCTGAAAGACATGCCTATATGCCTTACAGATACCCTGAGCCTCACAACTGATGCCAGCCTGGGGGGTTGGAGAGCATATTTAAGGCTCAAAACAGATCAAGGGATCCAGAAACTTGAGGAAAGGACCCATAGCATAAGCCTCCTAGAACTAAGAAAGGATGAGCTGGGCATACAATTGTTCCAATCTAGTTTAGTGGGGAACCACATCCTGATTCAGTCAGAGATTAGACCACTGTCGCATATGTGAGTAAGCAATGTGGAACCAGAAGCTCAGGACTAGACATTAAAACAAAGGAAATCATGCAGTAGGCATAACAGTTCAACTGAAGAGAAACCTGAACCAGAAAGTGGAATGGATTAGCAGGTGCCAGATGAACAACTCTAAATCATTCCTATCAGCAGGTCTTTGAGTTAATCATTCAATTATCCAGTCATCCTTTAACTTACCTATTTGTGACATACGTAAATACAAAGAGGCCAAAGCACTTCATCAGGCAAGTGGATTCTAGGTCACACAGATTACTTCAGGGCTCTTCTTTGTTGCCACTCTTCTCATTTTCTGGACTACTTTCCATAATATAATGAGAACAGGTGACAATAATATTGATAATCCCACATTGGCTGAGACAATTTTGGTTGTCAGGTCTGATAGAACTGAATTATGGGCTACCACCACAGCTCCCAAAAGAGACAGCACATCCAGACCTGAACCAGCTGCATCTAACAGTTATTGTAAAGGATGTGTTGCGTCATTGGATCTGTTCTCTAAAGTTGTAAGAACACTTCTTAAAGGGTATTGACCATGAAAGCATACACCTTTATCCAGATCAAGATCTGCGGTAGTGGCAGGAATTCTGGCTATCCTGCATATTCTCCAAGAAAGCTTCAACAGAGGTCTCCAGCCTAGCACTATTGTATATCTGGCATCTGACCTTAATAGCATTATATTTTCAGGCTCTGTGGGTTCTCTGGCAGAGAATCGCAGGAAGCCAGATACCTTAGAGCAATCCAGTTATCCAGGCTGATTATGAGTCCTTTTTTCCCCTCTTTTTTACAGGAGTTTACTACCTGTAGAGCCCTGGCAAATGATCCCTTCATCAGCATCAGTATTTTATTTGTCTATGAAAACTTCCTGGTAGCCAACGTATCCACTAGGTGGCTGTTGGAGATGGCAGGGCTCTTAGTGCAGGAAGCTTACTGAATATTTCATGAGGAGAAGATGGCGGTCAGCACTCCCAAAGTGAAATCTTCTTTCCAAGCTTTCCAAAAGGTGACTATTTTCTTTTCTGTTAAAGGCCACAGAATCCCACCCCACCAAGGTGATAGACATTGGGTGACAGAAGAATGCTGAAAATTTATTTCAAACATACAGAGTCCACAGGAAGATATGAAGCCCTGTTTGTGTCCTTTCATCCAAAATGCCAAGGACTCAGAGCTTCTTTATTGCTAGGCAGACTAAATTATGCATTGTGGAAGCATAAACCACATCAGGGATTCCGTTCCAGAAGGAGACAGGACACACTGCACATGATCCCAGATTACCTTATAGGAAGAAAGAATTAATACTTACACAGTAGAAATTTGTAAAGCAGCTACCTGGCCAAACGCTACCACCTTTATCAAACACTAGATGTACTTCCTGTGTTCTGCAAGGGCATGCATCCTTTGGCCAGAAGGTGCTCCAGACAGGGGCCCAGAAATGATTTTGTTCATTAGGTAAATATTGAAGCTGGGGAGGGATACTGGTTTTCCCTTCTCTGACCTTTCTATAACCCTTTCCCACATTTTTCACTACTTCCCAGACATCAAGAATTGCGGGGGATGCTGGGCTGCAGTACGGAAAATTTCTTACCAATAGTATTCTTTCTGTAAGCAGCAGCTCTCACAAATCTACCACTCTGAATGGCTCATGAGTCAAAGGTCATGTATTAATTAGAATTGTTACCATATGTCTGTGTTTCTTGGTCTACTGAATGTATTTATTCTGTTATCTCTGGAATTGTTAACAATGATGTTACTATGCAAGTTTTACAGCTTGAGGATGTCCCATCTGGAAACAAGAATGAGCTGATGAAGGCGTGGCCAGACCAGACAGCCCCAAAATTCTGATCTGCCTGCGTCAGTTGCAGAGAGAAGAGCATCACAGATGTCAAGTGTTACAGGAGATGCTGCTAGCGGAAAGGAAATTATCAGTAAAAATTTTTCCATTTTCTGTCATATGTTCTAAACAGAGGTAAAATGGGTCATTATTACCACTGGCAAGAAAGCATATTCACTGCTCAATTAACCATACAGCTGGATTTCAGGCACAAATACGTTTGATTCCATAAATTTCCATTGGAGAGGTTTTTCCTGTATTTAGAAACTAACAAAACACTATATTTTAGGTTAGATGACTGGTTGACTAACCAAAATGAAACTGAGCAAAATGTTTGCTGCCAAAGCCATCTAAAAATCCATAAACTCTGCTCTTGTGGAATTTGGGGTCATCCATTTCCAAAAGAGATCAAGAAGCCACACATGTACACTCACCAGGCTGCCATTCAAACCATTTGGAACTAAGCATTATGCTATTTCCTATCTAATTAGGACAGTACTTGTGTTAAAAAGCCAAGGCAAATCAAAAAGTTGTTTCCAAGCCATCCTACTGAGGATGTGTCCCTTAGATGCAGTTACATTTACATTTTCAAAGCACTTGGTGGGAGAACTGTAGAAATGCAAGTGGCAATAAGATAGATAGGTCTCCATTCTAAAAAATTAAGTAAAGTCATGTTGCCACTGTCTCCCCACTCACTGAACCTTTGGGTTAAATTTCTCTTCCTTGGGTAGTCAAAGAATTTCCATTGTTACGTACTCTAAGGAAGGCTGCTAAACTATCAGAGGCTGCTAAATGGAAAGATTTTTGATCAAGATTCAAAGTAAGAGAGAAATAACTTGTAAACAAGAGGTAGGACGGTGTACTAGGCACCTCAGTTTTAGACAGTCTAATTTTAGAGCTAACAGTAAGCACCTGTGTTGTACAGGGAAATTAAAGTAGACTGTGGATACTACCCTCTTGTGAAATGAGACCATTGTACCGAGATGTCTAAGATAGATTTAAGTCTTTAACATGAAGCCCTCAACAGTGATAAATGCTGGCCATAAACTGCATGAAAGCAATCTATAGGTTAGATTGCAGGCTAGACTTTGCTAGCAAGTGCAAAGGAGAGCAATAGCTATTTCCTTACTAAACTCACTTTGAAGATGCTATAGGAGCTATCCTGAAATGGTCCTTGCGTTTTCTCAATCAAGGAGTTGAACTGTCTCTGACCCATGCACTTAGCTGCAAAAGGATGGGTCATTGTGACTTTCCCACATTTGCCCTTTACATGGGGCCAAAGCCAATCTGATGCTCAGTTCCTTCAATACTGTCCAGGAAAATTTAATTTTAAGAGATTTGGATTTTATGTACAGTATTGGACATTCTTTTCTTGCTCCTCATAAATATCCTCTCTCCCAAATTCTAATCCTATTATGTCATTTTAGTAAATCATTAGTAACAGACTCCTTCAGGGAAAAAAAGAAAACATCAACTATAGATTCATGTAAGGTTGACTATGTTAAAGATGTCAAATATTCATCCATTTTTCAAATATGTTGATTTATAGCAAACATCTTTGCTCAGTCACCTGAGAGGCTTATTCCAGGGGTCAGCGATCCAGAAGATAAGAGAAGAGCTATTTTGTGAAATTTCTTCAACAACCAAGTGTTTTGAGAGCTGTAGTGGGTGTAGCCTTCTGGTAGCTGGGAACTGGCTCAGAGCACCTGCCACAGGGTCCCCTGGTGGGAAAGGAGGGAGGAACCTGGTACCAGGAGTGGGCCCCCCACGGGATCCCTCGGTGGTGGTGGAGAGCCCGAAGCCTGGTGTGGGCTGCCTGCAGGATGGGAGGGAGGCCCTTGAGCCAGGAACAGGAGGGCTCAGAGCCCAGAGCCATAAGGAGGCAGCCAAAGAGCTGCATGTGGCTCCGGAACCACAGGTTGGAGACCGCTGGCTTATACCAATCCAAGTGCTGATTCACAACCATTAACCATCACGCATCGTGGGGAAAAAAATGGATCAATAATATTTTTGTGAGTTGGGAATTAAACAGTCAATGGGAACACAGCCACGCTGGGACTTGAACGAGAGGAACAGTCTTTTGTAGGGGTTATGCCATTCATCCAGAGTCAGCTGATTTCATGTATACTTTGTTTCTGATGTGATAGTATCATAAAATAAAGCATTTGAATAACTATATTTGCTCTGCATGGTCAGTTTGTTTTTTTAGATGTTTGTTTTTAGAGGTAGTCAACCCTTCTTTTATTAAACAAGACAAAAAGATATTCAGCTGATACAATTGTAATTGATTATTTGTATTGCAGTAGTGACAGCAGACCCCCATCAAGGCCCCACTGCAGACATCTATTGTGTTTCTCAGTCTTTAGTGAATGGGGGAACACCTAAAGGTATTAATTACTTTAAGTGGACCACCTGATGTAAACAATCTTGAAAAATTTGGTAACAGTGGCAAAGCTGCTATGCATGCATTAAAATCTGCTGCTACACACCTGGAAGCTTTGCTCCAGGACCATTTTAAATTGCTTCTTCCTCCCTCCCCAGGCAGTTCCCTTGTCAAGGTGAGAGGTCGGGGTAGGTCATGGAACATTTGCATTATGTCTGGGATGACTGGCGTTCCACAGAACATTGGTTAAGAAACACCAGTGGAGGTCTCTGCCATCATTCGTTCTCTCGCTTTTGTTTACTCACCATTTTGGGTCCAGTTACTCCCATATGCTCAACACTTGCATCCTTAGATGAATTCTTTAAGAAATAACAACACAACAAACTTTGTAAGTAAATGAGCATAGCCTTTTTAACGAAAATAGAAAGAAAAGGTGAGCTAATATCTTTTATTGGACCAACTTTTGTTGGTGAAAGAGACACGCTTTCCAGTTTACACAGCTTTTTTTCAGGTTTGGTAAGTGTTCAGAGTGTCACAGCTAAACACAAGTTTTGAACAGATTATTTAGCATAAGTATTAACATATTTCAAGGAAACACATAGGGTGAAGTAGCCCACTAGCACCCCTCCATACATAGATGGGGAGAGGAAGAGGACAGGGAAAAAGCAGTTGGGGTTCGGGTTTGTTAGTTGGTTAGAGATTGTTGTAATAAGAAGCTAGTGTATGACTTAGTGTCTAGCAGAGTTATAAATCTAAGCTCCCAGGCTTGCATTTTGAAAGCATTATGCCTGTTTCCTTTGAGGGTGAGGACTGATAGGTCAGATACAGAGTCATTGCTTTATGCAAAATAAACAAAAAGAGACTCATATGGTATAGACCTAATTGGAAGTGGTGGTAATTTGGTCTTTCTGGCTGAAACTTGGCACAGACACTATTAGTTCATATTTAACCTCTTCCCCTTCCTTCCTCAGGTTAACCCTCTACCCTGTAGAACTACCCTGTGTTTTTGAGACATTTAGATCAAACCTGGAAGAGAGATTAGACCCAGTGCAGCATCTCCTAGGATTTCAAACTAAACATGAGATTCAGTTGAATGCTCCCTCTGTGAGATAGAAGTTTGAATTCATAATCTGACTACAAATATTTATTGTAGTTTTGATCCAGTTGCAAGACATATCACTATATTTAAGCTGCCTTTCAGATGACAAGGAAAGACACATTCTCTGCTGCTATAGCTGTTAACAATAAATATACTGAGTTTCAAAATGTTTAACTACTTGGCTAGAATAAAGCTGCACCAACCGTACAGCAGCTAAGTATTGAGATACATACAACATGAGAGGCATGCATTAGAAGAACTGGGTCAGAAGACCCCTATATCTATATGGAGTTGCAATGAAGCCAAGTAGCCAACACACAGGTATAAAAGTCAGGGCTTCCAGACTGCTCTGATTGTATCATGAATTTGTCTTTGATGAACAGGTGCGGTCACAATGCTGCAGTGGAACTTTGGGGTACAGGGAAGCATAAAATCCAGGTTCCTGTCATGCTCCCAAACCCTCCCAGATTTGGAAGGATGATAAAACTCAGAGAAACTCATTATTTCATCTTTTTTATATTTGCTTTCCTTCTCCCTGTGTCATATAACACCAAGGCTGGGCCCTTTAAACATTAAGTTGCAGGTAAACATTATGGCCAAGAATTTCAAGACTGGGGACCATATTTACAGAGATATGTATGCACTTAAGGACTAACATGTAGGAGAACCTCAAAGATCCAGAAACCTCAGGAATGGTTGTTCCTACCTCTGAAATGCTTGTAACTCTTAACAAAACATTATGGTACTGTACCTGCAGTTAGTTCTTACACCTCAAGCTGGAAGAGATCTTTGTGAACGTGGCACTTGGTTTGCAAGGAGCCCTCTTCCTGATTCCTGTTTCTTGCCTTTGGGCTGAATGGGGGCAGTGGGGGGGTGCGGGGGTTCCTTGCTCTCTTGGCACTACAAGCCCCACCCTCAACCTCCTCTTCCCAGGGCTTGCACTGCTTTGTGCATTGTCCGCTATGCTACAGAGGAACCATGTGGCAAGGGGCTGGTGTCAGCCTGCTGACTGTGCCCCATCCCTCCTGCACCTTGCACTCCCAGAGGACCTGCCAGGATCCTTGAACGAAGCCATGGGTAAAGCTTAGGCTACATGGGTGCACAGGCTGTGGCCCTTCAGAACTCCTCCAGAGCCCAGCCTTTGGTTCCCACTTCAAGGCCAGGATTTGACTGCAACATCAGCAGCTCTCAGCAGCTCAAACTTTCCCAGACTCCAGCTTGTTTCCCCTAGAGGGAGTGAAGTGGTACTTCTGCTTTGCATGCCCCATGCCAGCAAATTCAGATCTCAGACCTGACAGTCCTCTCCTTGCCATCCAGCCGGCTTGGGTTAGGTGGTGCCTAGCAGGTCTGACATCTGCAGGACGAGACAGCAACCTGAAGTCAGGCTCACTCAGCTCTCCCCCCCTGCTGTGATGTGGCAAGGGCTCTGTCTTCCTTTCTGTCCCAGTCCGTCTCTGGGCTGGCTGGGCACTGAGCTGAGACTGGGAACAGGAATTGGAGCTGGGCTCTGGCTGTTAACTCAGTCCTTCCTCACTGGCTCCATCTCCCTCAGCCCAATGCCAGGAGCCTTGGACCACTCCTGCCTCCCAGTCAGTCCGCAACTGCTGAGTGGTGAGTGAAGTTGGTGGCAGCAGCCAGCTCCACCAGCACCCACAGCGTAGGGAGCCCGGTTGGCACACAGCTCCTGTGGTTAGCCAGCAGAGCTCAAGCAGGCCCAGGCCCTGGTGTTGGAGACAGAGGGGCCCAGCCTGGAGCAGGGGAAGCTGGTGGGGCTGCTCCTGTGCGGGTCATGGGTTAATGGTAACAGCAGGGCTGATCTCAGCTCAGAGCTGGGGAGGATGAATCCACACTGCTTACTGCTGCCAGAGACCTATTTCCCATGCGCGAACTGTAGTTGCGGCAACTGTATCCAGAGTCCATCTTGGCCAGGATGGGCAGCAGGCTGTGGCTGGGTGGCTGAGCCACAGACTGAGGAAATGGCACAGCCGCCACAGCATCAGCAACAGCCAGTGGTGCAGGGAGCTGGGCAGCACAGGCAGCTCCAGGGGCTGAAAGAGAGGAGCTGTTGCGCCTCTCTGCCGAGAGGTTGCCTCGCACTGAAAGGAGGCAAGAGACCTAAGTGGTAATTTCCTCAGTCAGAACTCCTGGATCATGATGCAGACAGGTTCTATTTTTTGGATATTTTTATTTATGGACAGCAGTAAAACGCAACATTTTTTTGGAACTGGAGATAGGAAACTAAGATGCACCCACCTTTAAGATACACTGCTGCACAGTATACTGCAGTATTCACTCCTGCCCTCCCATTGCTGCCTGATTGGTTTTACATGGTGTTCAGTTGACCAATTAAGTTGCAACTCTGGAGTTTGTATCTTTTCAGTTCTATAGTACGTGCCTTGTACGATTTACAAAAGTGTCCAAGAGTTAAGCATTTGACTCTTTTTGACTTGCAAGGGGAGTTATGGGCTTGACCTGACAACTCAGCTAGGTTCCTGAACCCATATTTAGGCATCAAAATGAGTGATCGGAACTTTGAAAGTGAAATGCCTGAAGAGATGCTGGGGTAACAGCACTTTGAAAATCTGGGATTTCATTGAGGTGCATGCAGACAAATTTATGAGCCTGGACGGAGGTACTCAAAGCAATCTCCTGGTCACATTCCAATCAATAAGACTTTTCCTCCCCTTAACGTCAATAAAGCCAAGATTTCATCCCTAATTTTAAAAATACTGACCTACATATTTACCCTCACTAAAAACAACTTTCTTATTATTTTATTTTGCACATCTTTCTGATATTCTAAGGCAAGAAAACATCTAAGTGATTTTGCCAGTTCTGATGGTCTTAGCAGAATTTTGTATTACGCCAAGAACAGTATGATACCGAAAGTAAACCCAGCTGGCTTCTATGACACAAACCAGTTCTACCTTGGAAGACTTTTTTAAAGCAATTTATGCCAGTTTCAGTAACTGATTTATAGTGCTAAACTTAGTCCAGTCACTTTGTTTTAAATGGTAATTTACAACATTTACTCATCTGTTTCTCACACGCATGCCATTAGTTCTGGGGAACTGTTGTACATCTGTTCTCTTTGGGGAGAGGTAATCAGGCTCTCTGTTTGTATTTATATATTTTGTATACTAGACAAAAATCACTGCTGATTAACCTTGATTGATCAAATTCTACCTTGACTGGACTTGAAAGGCTAGAAGTGTCTCTAAGAAATGCTCAGGGTAGCTAGTTATTACTTGAATAAAGTAAGGACAAATATTGGGAATTTTCCCTCCAGTTCTAAATCTCAACCACAAAGGATTATTTGCTCAATAGTCTTTCAATTTCATTATCTGTGACATCCCAGAAATATGCAAATAGTCAACCTGTTTGTATTTTCCTTTCATGTGACTATTTTATGTTTTGACTAGTGAGAATTAAAATGGTGGTTCAGTGTGGAATTCAGATGATGTCTAATTATCTCAATCTGTATGCAGTCAACTAAATATCCATTTGTACTTATTTAAGTAACAATGGAGGTGTCTAACTTTAAATGTCCAGATTGGAAAACTGGACTCTTAAATATCTGATCAGAGCAGAAAACAAATTCCTTTGAAAATGATGTTGCTAAAGTAGTAAAATAGGAGACTCAGCAGGCATTGCTAAGTCAGTTTTGCTAGATAAGACATGCAGGAACAGACCTACATCACTCTTACACCTTCTCCCACAATATAATTTATATTTGAAGTATATTTTATCTTTGTTTTATCTGAGCAACACACAGTAACAATAATGAGAATTTTACACAAAACCAGGGTATGATGAACATACCCAAATAACATACCCAATTTTACACAAGACCAGGGTGTGATAACATATCTTTCGGCTGAGGTTCACAAGGTAGCCTGCTGGTACTGGAATCCCTAATTAAGAGTGAGCGTAAAGATGGCATTAGGAGGTTTCTGCTGCAGGCATTTCTGGATCCTGACTGGAGTAGCACTCCGGTCAGCTGCATCAAGGTCATGAAACTTAGGCTGAAGAACTTTGATATTGCAGTGTAGATGTCCAGGCTAAGGGTGGGTCTGGGATCTGAGGCCCTCCACCAGCATGGCATCATAGAATCTAACATCAAGCGAGTAGTAATGAAGGCTGCTGTCCTTGGTGACCACTCAGGGTAACTCAATTGGGGTTTCTGGATATATGTATATACAGCTCAGTCTATGTACATTAAAGAGAAACAGAATTCATGTACAGACTTCAGATAAGAACATGTACACAGCATAATCAATTACATCATAACTGGCATGGTAAAATCAGTTTCATGCCAACAATGAGAAACTATCTTCTTATTGCCCTGAAAATCACCACTGCCCAGCTGAGGGGCCAAAATTTAGTGGTCTTCAGCTAGGCAGATCTCTATCAGTTCAAGTATACAAAATCAAGCTCATACTAACCACCCTTGAATGAGCTAGCAGAAATATTTGTATGATTAGCAAAGAATCTGATTAAAAAAAAAGTCCTGGCAGATTCAAGAGATCCTTATCTCACAAAATTTCATTAGTTCACGATTATGAGCAAAGGAAAAAATCCTTGTGCCAGCATCCAATACATTTCTTAAGCCAATTATAGCTAACCTTGGAGTAGTTACAAAGGATTTAGGAGCAGGAAGCTTGATAAGAAGAAGTATTAGGATAAGAATGTCAAATTGTTGCCACTGTGAGCAAGATAAAACGTTAAAGTGACATGTAGCCTACAAAGATGACAGCTATAGCATGCAGAGCAGGGTCCCACACCACGACCAATTGTACGGGATAATTAAAAGACATTTAAAGAAGTCTCAACAGGACATTGTCTCCATTTCCTGAGGTCTCCCAGAATGCTACTTACAGTGCTTGGGCACTGAGAGACGTAGCACAGAGCCAGAAGTAACATACTGACCCACTAAGTCAATGGCAATTAAAAAAAAAGGCCCAACCCCCACCAAGCAGCAAACATAGGTTGTAGGTCGTGGATTCCCCTCAGCAACCAATCAAGAGACAGCAGAAGGGACTATTCTGAGAACAAGAAGTGGACATGTGATCAGAAAACCACAGATGGCTTGAGAAAGGCATCTTCAGTGCCTGATAAAAAGCAGAATAAACTTCACATTTGTTAGGTGGTTTTAGGTCATCTTCATTACCTCTGTTTATTTGTTTCATAAACCGAGTTAGTATGTGGTTGCTGGTTTTGGTTGATAGTACATTCTATTTGCAATAGCATTTTTTTAACAACTGAAACATCAAACTCCATTTAAAATGTCTATATTAAACACAGAATGTAAAGAAAAATAATAGGAACAAATTAGGAAGAAATAAAGACACTGAAAACAGCTATAAATAAAAGAGCAGATAAAGAAAGGAATATAATCCATTTCACATGTTTATATGCATGTTTTAATATTACATTATTACCCATGACCAGCACTTACAGTTAATGTTTGCATTTATTATACTGGATATGTAGGCTGATATTTTTACACTGAAGTAAGGGACAGTCTATACTAATTGGATTACACTCCATAGGCTTGGTGGATTGAGGTGTCCAATTTTTTCACATCTTAACACTCAGGACTTAACATATCTAGGTGAAGATATTTTTCTAAAGCATAGGGTCTTTATGTCTTATTCTGAATGATGGAGATAGTCCCATGCCATAATATATAGCTTAAATTCAGAACCAAGCATGCCAAAGTTTGTGAGCATCCTAGAACTAGGGATTTTAAGCCTTGATGGAAGATCCACAAGTTCCTTGGCACTGCTCAGAACATAGGTGCCACCTACAGGAGAAAGGAGACCTCTCTTAAAACCTGGGAGTTATAGTTTCCTTTATATTTTAATTTGTGCCATCAAGAATTACATCATTCATGATTTGTTCAACGTTTCATTTATACTTATATTTTCCTTTTCTGAGGATGCTAGTACTTATGTAAACTAAATAATATAATTGTGGAAACTCCTCTGTTTGGTACCTTACTCTATATCTGTTGGTGGTGATCAGTTGCCTTTCGCAACATGTAGTCACTGCTTGACTATTTAACATTTAAGCGATGACTCATTACTGTCTGTTATAATAATAGGCTCTGCAAGCTCATAAATTCAGAGTAGTCCCTTTTCTGTTCTTTCCAATGGAAAGCTGCAGATGTTAGATGGCCCCAATTCCAAATGATAAAATCAACTGCCAGAAGAGCTGTCATTTTGTTTTCCAAGTGGCCTTGACCTAGTCTGTCTTTCTTTTGTATATATGTCAAAGTGATTACCCTGGTAGAAGGTCCAAACTGCTACTTCCATTCCCAGTTATTTTAGAAATCTGGATTGAAAAACGGAATCGCATCAAACCACAAACCTCACCCTTATCTTTGGTCAACAGTCTCACAAGGTCAGTAGTAAGCAAACAGAAATACACAAGGCCTTCCCAATGTCGTGATTTTTGTTTTCCAATCTTACATCCAGTCCTGCCAAGACACAAACCACAGACCTGGGATTCAAACATCCAAAGTCCTTCAAATGATAGAAAAGAAGAGTGTGCATACTTCAGTATATTAAATCTTAACCACACTGTTCAATATATTTCTTGGGCAGACAGAAAAGCTATGCATTACAATGCTTTAATCTGTTATTATGACTATTTCTAAACATCAGCAATGTGTTCAAATGAAATACTTGCTTCATGTGATTTAGATAAACAAGATTTCACCCTCTTTCCCCCATTATTTTATCGGTTTTGATACTGCCAGTCATTGCTGTTGACATAGTTAGCATACTGTACTTTTACAAAATAAATAAATAAAAGTAAAAGTAAAAAATTAAATATCTTAGGCCTGATACCATTATTACTTCACAGGTTTTATATTGATGCACTTTTATGGATTTTGGTCATCCAGCAAGTTATCTGGCTCATTTAATTTTCCCTAAAAGAGGCCTTTGTCAGACAAAATATATTCATCTTAGATCTTAATATATATAACATATTGTTGTTCTTCAAAATTTTTATATGCTTTTATCATAGTGCTATGATAATACATAGGCATGTGTAGTCTTTCCCATAGAAACTGTGGTTTGTTTTACCATTTTCCACAGCAAGCCACAAGAAATGGCAGGAAAGCAAGAGTTGTCAGGTAAATTTATCAAATCAATAAGTGCTGCTGGTGCAGTACATTTTCATATTTTATATTTCGGTCCTAATACATTTTATGGTCATCTTCTCTATGACATGCCACTTAAAAATAACAACTTTTGAGGGGGGAAAGGATGAAATTTTCCCAATTAACAAACAAAATGGTCCTCCTAAAAAATCTAGGATTATTCAAAAGGCAAATCTTCACTGATGGAGGCAAATTTGATGCCGTCATTTCAAACTTACTGATTGACTGCTTGGGTCTGTGAAGCCCGACATAGCTGCTCAGGAAATCTGATCCTGGAACATCATCCCAGCAACCAGATAGCACTGAGTCAAAGGGAGTCCCCCTCCCATTGAATCAGTGCAGTGGATATGCTGAGAGCAGGGAAGTGAAACACAGATACACAACTTATTTTAGCTAACTTGCATATCTATATGAGACTGGTGCTGAAAAGGGCAGGCAGTGTAGACCTGCTTTTAGAGTCATTCACATGGGCTCCCAGTTGCAGAGCCCAAAATTCAATGAGTACATTTCTTTGCCCCTGCATTTGCCAAAAACTGTTCTGTCATATCTGCTGGACAAATATTTCCTGTGAATTGGAAAGGTGTTGACAGAGGAAGATGAGTTTAGGCGTGCTAAATTTGGATGAGATAGGTATGCTCTGGGGAGAGCTGAAGAAAATGTCACGTTAAACAGGACATAAATAAGGGTTTTGTTTGTTTTAAATATATATTTCTCATTTTCTTTACAATGGCTTTGCAATGAATGAATTTCTATGCTTTTTCAATGATATTTTCCTATTTTTATAATATTCTCTCTTGTTACTCTGCGAAAAACTTACTAACAAGGAAACCAACCAACTTATCATACAAGGGACAGACTGTATACAAACTGATCTTAAGTACACAAATAAACTGAAAAAAAAATCAGTTATATTTTCTCTAACTTCTTTCATTCAGTTGTAGTCATTGTTGGTGCTGCTTGTAACAGTGGGAGCAGGAGATTTTCAGAACCAAAATGTGTTTTTTAAAGTGATGGTATTTCACTAACACTCTTTCATCAAAGCACAATTTCTGGGGAGGCTGATGTGTGCATGTGGGCTTGGGGTGAAGATATGTGGGTGAGATTCCAAATAGAGGAAGGAAGGTCAGTCATAAGAACCACAGATCCTAAATTCTCTTCAGAACAGGGGGAAAAAAACCAAACAAACCTCTCTCTATTTCTGTTGCTGCAGTGACTACATCACTTCAATAGGCACATAATGTGAAAACCTGACTCACCTGCACCAATTATACATGAAGGATAACTCATGTAGCCCATGTGTTCATAGTGCCTTGGGAGGACAACATAATACAGCACCCACATAAGAATGGATTTACCCAGGCTGACTGATTAAAGCAACTGCAGGCAGGATTCCTTAAGACTATACAATACTTGTCAGTTCATGTCTGTCAGGGCTGTGAGCCTGGGCATTCCTAGACTGTGATATGACATTCTCAACTAGTTCAGACACTTCAATACACACCTTGCTGTAGGTTTAGTACAGATCAGCAAGTATATTTACTTTTTCCCTTGCCTATCCCTAAGGCAAGGCCTTACCAACAAGCTACAGGGAGGTACTGGCCGTGCCATTACAGCAGATTCAGAATTAAATATATGAAAGCTGGAAGCATTTTAACATTTTCTGTGGTGGGAACAAGTTAGTCTTAATTTTATTATTTTTAAAATGTCCCATTCTATAAATTTTAGGGTGCATACACAGCATTACAGAGGGGAAAAAACAACAATTAAATCTTCAGACGGGGACAGGAGGATCATACTGTAGAAACAAAGGCTGCTTAACAATGAGCAATAGACTCTTTCCCCAATGATCACAGTATCTTAGAGGAGAAACAATCAGAACACACAATAGACTTTTACTTAGGTGACACAAAAAAACACCTGAAAGACCTGGAACACCAGCACCAGCACTTTCTCCAACAGATCCTCAACATAAAACAAGGGGATCACCACATTAATGTCAGTGCCCTCATGGAGACTAATATCTTCAGTGTTCGTACCTGATTATCCAAAACCAATTGAAGTGGAGTGGCCATGAATGCATGTCTAACCAAGCAAAGTGATGGTGCATTCCCAACTGAAAGAGAAAGGAAATGGGGATGTCAAGAGAAAGTCTCCAAAGACATCCTGCAGAGAAACATCAAGATATGGAGCATCAACACCACACAGTGAGAGACGGAAGCCCAGAAGAGGGCTAACTGATAAAATTTTTCAGAGTAGGAACAACCATTTTTGAGGAATATCATCTCACCATGGTCACAGAAAAATGCCAGAAAGGAAATGACAGATAATTTTCATGCAGCAAACGTGGCCCACCCTGGCCTCCCAACACAGCCTGCAATATATGCCAATGTCTGCCAGTTCAAGGAGTGGACTCTTCAGTTACTAAAGGATCCATATAAAGTAAAACATGTGAAAAAGATCACACTTGACTCAAGGAATCACTGACAACAATGTCTTCTGGACCTGTAAACCCTTCCAGATCACAATTTAATTGAAGCTGACACATTTAAACAAAACATTTGTTTCAACAAATGTACATTTTTCATGAGGAAAACATTCCATTATGTGTTTTCCAACCAATATAGCATATATACTAAAAGCCAAACTTTGAATTTGAAACATAACTTGGAGATAAGATTATACAACTTCTGTTGAAGAAATTAGCAATTCTACATATAAAATTTAAAAATAAAATTAAAAAAAAAAAAAGCTTTGGGGCTCTTAAACTTGGTTAATTCCATCCATAGAGAGGAAAGATATCACAAGTAGGCGAGCCATGCTAGAAAGCAGCAGAGATGACTCACTAGGTTCCACATTTTTATGGAAATCAGATAAGCAGGAATACTGATATCTTATTCCACTATCCATTAAGCTGTTTTACTAGTATGACAATAATCAACTTTCTTTATTGGTGAATGCAAAAATTGGAGGGCTTGGCAAAGTTGAAACTGTTGACAGAACATCATCACTTGTAGGTAAATGTGTGAGGGAGAACACTAAAGGTGATATAACTGCTCAACTTGTGTAATTTGAATGTTAACACAGAAATAGATCAACAAAGCAAAAGATAAATTTAGTTCAGCAAATGACAGTTTTCAAACACATAATTAAAAATACGCTTCACATCCTAAGGGCTCTGCTAAGCATTTGTGTCCTTATATGCACTTTAATGCCATTGTTTGGTATCATTTTCTGCACAAATTTTCTAGTCTTTAAAAGTGCCATAGGTCTCCTCGGTTACTTGATTGTCTCAGAAAACTAACAAAATATACATCTAGACTGTTTGCATCCATCTAAGCTGTTTGTATATGAATGAGGGGTGGAGTTTCGAGTCTCTTATCTTTTTATCATCTTGAAAGAAAGCACAATTCTAGAGGGACTTAGGGGGACTATTCTTTTAAAGTCTACCCATGAGGATTATCCTGATACTGTAACAGTCAGTGTCCCAAAAGTTACTGTTTTCACAGCACTTGTTTCTGATGCCACTATACAGTTTTTACTGATGAAACAATGACCAATATACTATTCTCTAGATGAAGCAGCAGGGAACAGTTTCCTCTTACTCAAATTCCATGAACAGAAGAATACATTATATCCCTATTACTTAAAATATATGAAGTGGTGGGAGGGGAATCAGAGCGGAGGGGCCTGTAATTGGCACCTAAGTAGGGCTAAGTCCCTAATAGCAGGACTGTCCTGCTATATACACTAAAATAAGGAAATCAATTTTAAAAAAGCCAAACTAATGGAACTGCTCGTGCTAAGTGTCTCTAAATGCTCCTTATTGCTCTATGGCACTGGAAATAAAGAAATATTAAAGAAAAGCAAAAACCAAGAAGAATCAAACTGGTACATGTATAGAACACTATCCTAAACCACCTCATTAAATACAAGATTCCCACTGGAAACTTGAGAAACAGAGTTTGATTTTTCTTGTGTTACACATCTGTGTGTTTAAGAAAAAGGATGTAGAACAAAGGAATAAACATCTTTCCTTATGAAGAAGAGTATATCTGTGGCTAACAGATTAAACTTTCAAGAACAAATTATGCTCATGTAAAACAAAATCAATAACTGTTCTAGGTCAGCATGACTTCAGTTATCTGAGGCAGCTTTGACTTGGATACACATATCTTGGTTTTCACTAAAAAGGTTATCAGTAATCCAATGACTAACATTGTGAAAATTCATAAAATGAGGTAGGCTGTGGGACTAAATTAGGGAAACAGCAAATTGAGAATTACTCGGACAATTTAAATGTCTTCCTGGTGGCAAAATACATAAAGAATACTTTAAAAAATTAGCTGAAGAGATTTCTAAGGCATCAGCAATTCTCCAAGAATTTGTGGAGGATGGGAGAGATTCCCAGAGGACCAGGAAAGGTCAAATATCTATTTATATATCTACCTATTTTTTAACAGGTTGAATAAAGGACAATTCAGTGAGACAAGTGACTAGTCAACTTAATATTGGTACCTGGAAAGATAATGTAATAAAACAAACAACTTGCAAGCATCTAGAAGATAAAATGACAACAGTCAACATGGATTTGTTAAAGAACAATATCACATCAAAACTAAATTTCTTTTTGCCAGGGTAACAAACTTTGCAGATAGGGAAGAAGCAGTGGTTATGATTTATCTTGACTTTAGTAAGGCTTTTGATGCAGTCTCCTGTGATTGTCTAATAAACTAGAGACATATAGCCTAAACAAACCTATTGTAAGGGGGGGGGGACGGGTTGCAGAAATGGTTATAAAATGATTGCCATAGATCATATTGTAAAACCATGCTGTAAAATTATATTCAGAGTAGTTATCAATGATTCACTGTCAAGGTGTAAGGATATATTGAATGGAGTCCTGCAAGGATCTATCCTGGATCCAGTTCTATTAAGTGTTTTCATAAATTATTTGGATAATGGCATAGAGAGTACACGTATAATGTCAGCAGATAGCTTTAAGTTGGGAAGGAGTGCAAATGCTTTTGAGGACAGAACTGGAGGTCAAATACTGGCAAACTGCAAAAATGGTCAAATAAATAAGTTAAAATTCAACAAGGACAAATACAAAGTACTACAACAATAATCAACTTCACTTACACAAAACGGGAAATGACTGCCTAGGAAGGAGTACTGCTGAAAAGGATCTGGGGGTTTTAGTGGATCACAACCTAAATGTAAATTAATAGTATAATACTGTTGCAAAAAATAGTGAACATCATTCTGGAATGTAGTAGGAGAAGTGTTTTAAACAAGACATGAGATGTAATTCTTCCACTCAGTAAAGAATTTAAAAGGCCTCAACCTGAATGCTTTTGTTCAGTTCCATATACCACACTTTTGGAAGGACGTGAAAAAACTGGAGACAGTCCAAAGGAGATCAGAAAAAATAATTCAAGTTCTAGAAAACTTGACTTAAGAGGAAAGACTATAAAAGAAAACGGATTTTTTAGTCTGGGGAGGAGAAAACTGAAGAAAGATATGATAAAATACTTCAGATATGAAAACGGGTTAAAAGAGGAGTGTGATATATTGTTTTCCATAATCAGTGAATACAGAACAAGATGAGAAGGGCTTAAATTGCAGGAAGGGAAATATTGGTTAGATAAACTTCCTAATTGTAAGGTGAGTTAAGGCCTGAAGCAAATTACCTAGGACATTGTGGACTCCCCAACACTGGAGCTTTTTAAGAATAGTTTAGATGCGCACCTTGGAGGGATGGTCTAGCTAATACTTAATCCTGTCACACCAGAGAGGACTGGACGAGATGAGTTACAGTGGTCACTTTTGGTCCTATATTTCTATAATTGTATCATTATTGATAACGTTATTTCCGTTTGATTTTTGTTTTGTGTGGTTTTGGTGTGAGGTAGGCTCTCCCTGAATATTTTCTTCTCTTTTGTACATCAGTCTCTTAGATCATGCTGCCCTCATCACCTTCTTGATGTGTGTATTAAAACACAATGATTAGCTAACTGACAAAGTTCAGTTTTTCATCAGTTGGTTGTGAGAAAATATTTTCCATACCATAGATCTGAAAACCAGTTTCAAAAGTTGTGGATGATTTAAATGAGTGAATAAATAAGTGTCACACTCCTTAGCCATATATTCTCTGTGGTGACCTTTCAGCCTAGAAGTTGGGTGTCTTTAGAGTCATGCAGTTTCTCTCTGGTTCAATAACTATTAATTCACAAAAGAGCTCTGTGTTGAATGAAAGCTTTTTTATCTTACCGATAGAAACTGGTCCAATAAAAGATAAACCTTACACACCTTACGTTTCTAATACCTATACTGGAACATTCATGGACAGGTGCCTAACTTAGGCTTTGAACTGTTCCTGTGACTTTTTTTTTTTTTTTTAAGTCCTAAGAGTTAGGCATTTCAACACTGAGCATTACAGTTATTATGGCTAAAATATGAAAATACTTTGCCTACTTCCTGCTTTATGTATTGATGGGTTTGCATGGTTATAAATAAAGCTGGTTGGAAGTTATCCAATGGAACACTCTACCCTCAGAGATTATTACAGTTGTTAACATCAACTGGGTTTACGGAAATGGTTCAATTTCGATGAAGTTCTGCCAGAACTCAGAGAGAACTATGATAGAACTGTGCTTGTTAGCGAGGTATAGAAAACTGACTAGTTTCCTGCCACTTCTGCTGCCTAACTGCTCAGGCAGGCTGCCAGGGAGCCAAAGCTCTGGAAGCTATATGTAAGGAAAAGAAAGCAAACAACAAACCTTAGTTAAGCAATTGCTTATCCTATTACCCATATCAACTTGCTTAGGGTTCTTTATATTTTAATTCCTTAACTAAAGAAATCGCTTGAGTTTAATTTAATTTTATATAGTTTTATTAATTATCCTTCATAACAACAACTAACAGTATAGGATATAAGAAGGTAAAAATAGCATTGGACTATGATTTAGCTAGAAAAGTGGTTGCTACAACCACTCAAGTTTTCTGAATGAAATCCCACAGTCACAACAGAAAACACATTCATTCAATCACTATTATGAGAAGATAACTTTGCTTAGATTTTTAGGAAAAAAGAGGCCTCAGACCAGGGCTTGCTTTATGCTAATTTGTTGCCAACTCTGCTGTTGTTAACACAAAGGAAACATTATCCAAAGCTAGGTCACAAGAGAAGTTGGTCAGTTACTTATATCCCAGGTCACCAAGTCCCTCCATATTCTTTGATGTATTTTACAATTGTTTTAATAGTCAATCATAGAACTCAAAGTCATCAAAAACTGCTGTTCTCCAGCAGGCCAAAGCAGCAAACTAAATCTTCTGTTTCTGTTCTCCTTGTTTAAAGAGCAATGGTGGGACTGCTATGTATGGCTTAGCTGAGTCTGTGCATTATTAATCAAACAGTTATGTTTTGGACTATTCTGGTCAAGTCTCCTTAAACATTATTTGATTTAAGTTTCTTTAATCTACTACCTTTTCTTTTGCCACTGCTGTGTTTTACTAACTTGATTGCACAAGCATGCTTAACTGCAAACATTATCATTACATCTTAACTTTATCACTTAAATGAAAAGAAATCACAAGGAGCTCAACCTTTTACTTTTCCTAACAGGAGTCATCATGGGGTAAACCCTGTTATTAAAGTTTACAATATGCTGCCAAAAGTTGTACCATTTACAGCAGACTTTCCTTTTATACACAGTGTAATTATAAGATTCTGTCAAGTTTCCTATTTTTCTAATGTATCTGGAACATCGTATAATATCTCAGACTACTTCCACACCTAGCAAGTGAAATCAATTTAATTTAAGTCGATCTAATTGAATTGATACAAAAATCATTAAATTGATTTAAATTAAATAATTTTAACATGCCCCCACTAGAAACTGAAATCGAAATAGCATGTCCATGGACAGGACTTGCTAGCTCAATTTAGGAGAGGAGCACTATGGGAGGTGTGGCAAGATGGCCCCAAGATGGGCCATGTCACCCACCCAACCCACTGTCTGGCTCTCGCCCAGTGAGCTGGGTGGGGGGGAAATAATTCCCCCCCCCCCCCGGCGCGGGCCCCCTTTGCCCTGGGGGGGGAAAGGGTGTGCCCCCCCCCCCCCGGCTGCAGCCCCAGGCGCCAGATCAGGCGCCAGGGAAGGGACCCCCCCCCACAGCTCCTGGCATGCTAGCTGGGTGGTAGGGGAAGGGACCCCCTTTGACCAGCTCCCTGAGCACTGGCTCGGTGGTGGGGAAGGGAACCTCAGTGTCTGGCTCCTGGTGTGCTGGCCGGGTGTTGGGAAGGGACCCCCTGGTCCTGGCTCCCACCTCAGTAGCCAGGCAGCAGGGGAAGGGACTCCCACTCCCAGCTCCCCCAGGACTGGCCAGGCACGGGGAAGGGACCACCATGCTCAGCTCCCAGTGTGCCAGCCAGGCAACAGGGGAAAGGACCTCTGTGCCTGTTTCCCCCCGCACTGGCTGGGTACAAGGCTCCCTTCCCTGCTGTCTGGCTAGCACAGTGGGAGCTGGGTGTGAGGGTCCCTTCCACTCCCCCTCCCCCCAATCCCTTGGGCAGGATGCTCAACCCTGGCCCTTCCTTCCAGGGTACCATGGGAGGAAGGTCAAATTGTGTTAAATCGATATAACAGTTATATCAAGATAAACACATCCACTATAAGGAAATGTAGTGGACCTACCTTTGATGTTTGATATTAATTTAATTTGTAATTCATTCAAAGACAGGGAAAAAGACAAAGTTTGTTTAGTTGCACCACCAGTATGCTATCATAAAAGGCGGCACCAAGTCTGAGATTCTACAGACTATTCAACAAATCTAGCCATTAAATCTTGGGTTCTATCTTTTCTAAAAGGCTTTGATGCCTGTGCAGTTCTTAAACAATAACAGCTCATAACCTGAAGATCTTAGGCTATGTCTCCACTAGCTGAAGTTAGTTAGAACTAACAAATTTGAACTAATTATGAACTTCTTAGTTCAAACTAAGGACATGGAGTAGTTTGAACTAACAGTTAGTTCAAACTAGTCCACATTGTTAGTTCGAACTAACTGCCTTAGTTCAAACTTAGTAAGTTCAAACTAAGGGTCAGTTTGAGACTTTGCAGTACTTAATTCTAATTAACCATTGGTACTTACTAGTTCGAACTAAGCATTCCTTAGTTTGAACTAAGGAAAGGCTAGTGTGGCCATAGACTAATTTAATTTGAATTAAACCTTCTTAATTTGAATTAAATTGCTAGTGTAGACATAGCCGTAGTTATTACCCCAAGAGCACAGCTCCCAAGATCTGAGACTCCTAGCTCAGCTGGCATTGGCAGAGCTTCCAAGCTCCCTTTCACCCTATCTGACAGAATTTTGTTTCAAAATTATCGCCTGAAATATTTTGATTTATAAATATTTTAGTGCGCTTCTAAAGATTTCAAAAATATTTTTGTTCCAAATCAGAAGCCAAATTTCTGAAACTGATAGAAAACAGAACTAGTCATTTCTGCTCAGCTCCAGTTATATTACTAGATGCTTAGGGTCTTTCTCAAAAATAGTCTTCTTGTTCTCTTCTGCTTAGAGTTATTGACCAACATGTTTTCAGAGATTTTAAAATGGTTACAAAGAACTGATTCAGAAGCACTTGGAACAATAAATCATACTTCTGCAAAGCAAATTCAACTATCAAGTCTTCTATAATTCTCTAAAAGGTAATAAGAGATACAGCCCAAAGGCTGCATTTAGTGTAAGAACCCATGGACCGCACTGCACTGCAATGGACAGACCTTGTTCAACAAATTTAAGTGACAATGTTAAAGTAAATATTCTATAAATAAAAATATGATTTATAAACTTTCTGTATAAGTAATTGAATTTACAGGCCTGTTAATTTGACCTTAGTAGGATGCATGATCTTGGAGAACATTCTGAATGAGAAAATACTTAAGGATATTGAGGATAACAGTAACTGGAATAAAATACAACATGGCTTTATAAAAGGTAGGTCATGATAGACCAACCCAATCTCCTTTTTTGAGAGGATAACAGATTTTTTAGATAAAGAGAATGTGGTGAACTTAATTTACTTATATATCAGCAAGGCATTAGATACAGTTCAACACAGAATTATTAGTTAAGTTACAGAAGATGGGGATTAATATGAATTTAGTAAGGTGGATAAGGAACTTGTTAAAGGGGAGGCTACAGTGGGTCATACTGAAGGGTGCACTGTCAAGCTGGAGGGAAGTTACCAGTGGAGACCCTCAGGGATTGGTCTTGGGACCGATCTTATTTGACATTTTTGTTACTGAGCTTAGCACAAAAGTGTGAATGGGCTAATAAATTTTGTGGATGACACCAAGTTTGGAGGTATTGCCAATACAGAGAAGGACTGAGATACCATACAAAAAGATCTAGATGCCCTTGTAAGCAGGAGTATCAGGAACAGGATGAAATTTAATAATGGGAAGTGCAAGGTCATTTAGGGACAAACAACAAGAATTTTTCCAACAAGTTGGGAATGCATAAGTTGGAACAGACTGAGGAGGAGAAAAATCTGGGAGTACTGGTTGATCACATGACGACAATGAGCGGTCAATGTGATGTGGCTGTGAAAAAAGTGAATGTGGTTCTAGGGTGCATCAGGAAAGGTATTTCAAGTAGAGATAAAGAGGTGTTAGTGCTGCTGTACAAGGCACTGGTGAGGCACCATCTGGAATATTGTGTGCAGTTCTGGTCTTCCAAATTTAAGAAGGATGAATTCAAACTGGAACAGGTGCAGAGAAGGGAGACAAGGATGGTCTGTGGAGTTAAAAGCCTGCCTTAGGAGAAGTTGCAAAGGGGCTGCCGTGCTAGTCTAGTAAAGCGAAAAACAAAAAAAGCAAGGAGTCTTGTGGCACTCAAAGACTAACAGATTTATTTATTGCATGAGCTTTCGTGGGAGAAAACTCCACTTTGCCAGAGGCTTTGAAGAGGGGGAACTTACAGAATGGGATGAAAATAAATGCAGGGGAGTGTAAGACATGGGATCAGATCATACTGCAACAGCAAATCAGAGCATCTGTAAGGATTCAGACTCTAGGAAACAGCACAGAGAGGGATGATGAAGTCAAATTACCTGTTATAATGTGAAAAGAATCCACAGTTGTCATCATGGATAAAATGGATCACTACCAGGAGGCTTATAAACAACTCTCTAACACAACATTCTACAAACCTCTTTTCTCTGTCCCCACTGAAGAATACCATCAGGAATTACAAAACCTACTCAAGAAACTACCTAAGGCAGCGCCGGAACAAATAAAGACAGACACCACCACCAGAACCCCAACCAGGAATATTCTATCTACTACCTAAAATCTATAAAAAAGGAAACCCTGGATGCCCCATCCTCTCAGGCATTGGCACTCTTACAGCAGGCTCATCTGGCTATGTGGACTCCCTCCTCAGACCCTATATTATCAACAGCCCTAGCTATCTTCAAGATATCACAGACTTCCTGAGGAAAATCCAATCCATCGGTGAGCTTCCTGAAAACACCATCCTGGCCACTGTGTATATAGAAACTCTTTAGACCAACATCCCACACAAGGATGGATTACAGGCTATTAGAAGAAACATCCCAGATGATGCCACAGCACATCCTGTGACTGAACTTTGTGCTCACCCACAACCCTTTCAGATTTGAGGATCATTTATACCTCCAAGTCACTTGCCCTGCTATAGGTACCTGCATGGCCTCACAATATGCCAACATTTTTATGGGCGACCTAGAACACCATTTTCTCAAGTCTCATCCCAAAGCACCCCTCCTCTACTTATGCTACCTTGATGACATCTTCATCAGGTAAGTAACAATGTGGGTGATCTGGGGGAAGGGATGGAACTTGGGGTGGGGGAGGGCTGGGACTGTAGCACCAACAATAAAAGAGAAGGTAGTTGGAACATGGGGGGGGGGGGAGAATCAAATAAATGTCTTAAGTGCTCTACTGAGGCCCCAGTATGCAAGGAGAATGGGGGAGGAGAACTCCAAGAAAAAATGCAAGGAGGTTTATGTAATAGAACTGGAAATCAACATGACAAAGTAGGGCAATCAGCCAGGTATCTTAGGTGCCTATACACTAATGCGAGGAGCCTGGGAAATAAGCAAGAAGAATTGGTAATACTAGCACAGACAAGGAACTATGATATTATAGAAATAATGGAGACGTGGTGGGATAGTCTGCACAACTGGAGCTCTGCCATGGATGGGTATAAACTGTTCAGGAAAGACAAGGAGGGAAGAAGAGGGGGAGGAGTAGCGTTATATGTAAAAGAGCTCTATTACTTCTCAGAGCTCCATTATGGAAGTGGAAGCATGCCAGTAGAAAGTCTGTGGGTTACATTGAAAGGGGAAAGGAACAAGGGGGATGTTGTGATGGGTGTCTGTTATAGAGCACCAGACCAGAAGCAGGAGGTGGATGAGGTGTTCTATGGACAACTAGCGGAAGCTTCTAGATCACAGGCCCTGGTGCTCATGGGGGACTTCAGTTACCCTGACATCTGCTGGGAGGCCAATGCAGCAGTGCATAGGCAATCCAGGAAATTTTTAGAGAGTGTTGGGGACAACTTTCTAGTACAAATGTTAGAGGAACCAACTAGGGACCTTGCACCGCTCGACCTGCTGCTCACAAACAGGGAAGAATTGATCAGGGAGGTAGAGGTAAATGGCAAGCTAGGCAGTAGTGACCATGACATGGTTGAGTTCAGGATCCTGATTAAAGGAAGGAAGGAAAGAAGCAAAACAAAAACCCTGGACTTCAAAAAAGCAGATTTTGGCTCCCTCAGGGAACTGATGGGCAGGATCCCTTGGGAAGCTAATCTGAAGGGGAAAGGAGTCCAAGAGAGTTGGTTATATTTTAAAGAAACCCTGCTAAGGGCACAAGAAGTTGCCAATTAGGAGAAAGAACAAACATGTGAGGCACCCAGAATGGCTTAGCAGAGAACTCTGCTCTGAGCTTAAACATAAAAAGGAAGCTTACAGGAAGTGGAAGCTTGGTCAGATGACCAAGGAGGCATATAAAGATATTGCTAGGGACTGCAGGGATAAAATCAGAAAGGCCAAAGGACAGATGGAGTTGCGGCTAGCGAGGGATGTAAAGGATAACAAGAAGGGGTTCTACAAGTATGTTAATAACAAGAGGAGGATCAGGGATGGTGTAGGCCCCTTGCTGAATAGGGCAGGCATCCTTGTGACAGAGGATGAGGAAAAAGCTGAAGTGCTCAGTGCTTTTTTTGCTTCAGTTTTCACAGGCAGGGTCAGCTCCCACCCCACTACCATGGGTGTGGCAGATGGGAGAGAAGACGACAGGCCCTTGGTGATGGAAGGTCAGGTTAGGGACTGCTTAAGGAAGCTGAATGTGCACAAGTCCATGGGGCCGGACGAACTGCATCCAAGAGTGCTAAGGGAATTGGCCGATGAGATAGCAGCACCACTGGCCGTTATCTTTCAAAACTCATGGAAAATGGGGGAGGTGCCAGAGGATTGGAAAAAAGCAAATGTAGTGCCTATTTTCAAGAAAGGGAAAAAGGAGGATCTGGGGAATTACAGACCAGTCAGCCTCACCTCAATCCCTGGAAAAATTATGGAGCAGATTCTCAAAGAATCCATCCTCAAACACTTAGAGGAAAATCAAGTAATCAGGAACAGTCAGCATGGATTTACCAAGGGTAAATCATGTCTGACCAATCTCATCTCGTTCTATGATCAGATGACTGGTTTTCTGGATGCAGGAAGAACCGTTGATGTGATATATCTTGATTTTAGCAAGATTTTTGATACAGTTTCCAACAGCATTCTTACTGGCAAATTAAGGAAGTATGGGTTGGATAGGTGGACTATAAGGTGGATAGAAAACTGGCTAGATCAACGGTTTCAGCGTGTAGGAATCAATGGTTCCATGTCTAGCTGGCAACCAGTTATGAGTGGTGTGCCCCAGGGGTCAGTCCTGGGGCTGGTTCTGTTCAACATTTTCATCAACGATCTGGATGATGGTAAGTAAGTTTGCGGATGACACCAAGCTGGGGGGACCAGTAGACATGTTGGAGGGCAAGGACAGGATTCAGGGAGACCTAGATAAATTGGAACAGTGGGCCAATAGAAATCTTATGAGCTTCAATAAGGACAAGTGTAAAATCCTGCGCATGGGACGAAAAAACCCCATGCACCGCTACAGGCTGGGAAACATTTAGCTAAGTAGCAGCAGTGTAGAAAAGGACCTGGGGGTCATGGTGGATGGGAAGCTAGATACGAGTCAGCAGTGTGCTCTTGCTGCCAAAAAGGCCAATGGCATACTGGGCTGCATCAAAAGAAGTGTTACCAGCAGATCAAGGGATGTGATCATTCCCCTCTATTCCCCTCTGCACTGGTAAGGCCACATCTAGAATACTGTGTTCAGTTTTGGGCTCCCCACTACAAAAAGGACAGGGACATGCTAGAGAGAGTTCTGCGGAAGGCAACCAAAATGATTAAAGGGCTGCAGCAGAAGCCCTATGAGGAAAGACTGAAAGCATTAGCCTTATTTAGTCTGCAGAAGAGAAGATTGAGGGGGGATTTGATAGCAACCTTCAACTACTTGAAGGGATGCTCTAAGGAAGATGGAGCTCGACTGTTCTCGGTAATAACAGAGGTCAGAACGAGGAGCAATGGTCTCAAGTTGCGGTTAGGGAGGTCGAGGCTGGATATTAGACAAAACTTTTTTACTAGGAGAGTGGTGAAGCCTTGGAATGAGCTGCCTAGGGAGGTGGTGAAATCTCCATCTTTGGAGGTGTTTAAGGCCTAGCTGGACAAAACCATGACTGGGATGGTTTAGTGGGAGTGGTCCTGCCTCTGGCAGTGGGTTGGACTAGATGACCTATGAGGTCCCTTCCAACCGTATGATTCTATGATCTGGTCCCATGTCAGGGATGTGCTTGATGATTTCCACGGAGATTTCAACAATTTCCACTCCACAATCAAACTGAGCCTGGAACACTCCACACAGGAGATCCGCCTTCTGGACACTACAGTACGAATTACGGATGGGCACATCAACAATACTCTATACTGAAAACCTACTGATTGCTATATTTATCTACATCCCTTTAGCTTCCACCCTAAACATACCACACAATCCACTGTCAACAGCCAAGCCCTAAAATATAACCATGTTTACTCTAATCCCTCAGACAGAGACAGACATCATCAGGATCTCTATCAACCAAAATAAAGGAACTTCTCTGAAAAACTTCTCTGAATCTTTTCTCTGACATTTCTTAACTCTCTTCTGTGTCCTTTTCCTGATCTCAAGACTCTTCCCTGAGTCTTTTTACTGCCACAGTTCTCACTCCTTATGCTCTTGGCCTGAGAATTAAGTAATAACTGGATTCTTTCCCTTGATGTAGGGACTTACGCAGAAACCTTCTTGCTCCCCAAAGCTTTGCAGATCATTCTGCAAGTGATCAGTTCTCACTCTTGCTGGCCTTTATAAAGACTAGAGACTCCTCTGAGAGCTGAGAGCTGTCCCCTGGGAGATAGCTCATTAGTCACATGTGGAGTGAGGCCCTTTTCCCTTTAAATGGGCCAATCATTATGTGCCAGTCTATAATATACTTGAGGGAGGATTCAGCAGCTAGTAGAGGAGACTAAATCAGGAGAATGTATTTGAGGGCTACAAAGACCAGGGTCTCCAAGTTTATTTTGCAAGGTAGGCAGTGTTTTGAAAGCCAGCAGAGTGAAAGATTATGGATACCTCCTGAGAAACCTGCTGAAAGGAGGAATTCCAGAAACTGTAGTCCTGTGGAGCTGCACACCTGCAGCACAGAGTGATAGGGCTAACGTAAGTGTCCCAGGAACAGAAAATGTGAAAGTTCTTTGTGGCAAACTAGGTACTTCCATGGAGATATACCGGGAGCACCCCAGCCTGGAAAAAGATGTGGAGGTTGGGCATCGGGACTCACACACTTTAAGCGTGCCACCACTGCAGACCTGGGACTCTGGTGCCAGGACTCAAGCCCTGTAAGCCTGGCACCAGCCATGCCCCTGGGATATACTAAGGCTAGGTCTAAAAGTTAGGTCAAATTTGTTAATAAATTTGACTTTAATTTGAACAAACTCGACCTTATTAAATCAACTTAAAGTGGACTGAGTTGACATAAAGTTAAGTCAACAGTCTACTTTGTTAATTCAACCTAACTACCCTTAATTTGAGCTTAATAAAGTTGAATGAAGGGTTAATCCAGATCTACACCAGCCTTAGTTCAAACTAAGGCTTAGTTAGAACTAACAGGCAGTTCTTACTAATTCAAAGTAAGCTTTCATTAAATCAAATTAAGGAATTTCTTAATTTGACTTAATGAAACTCTAGTGTAGACAGGGAGTAATTTAGTTCGAATTAAGCCTCCTTAGTTCAACCTAAATTGCCAGTGTAGACAACCTAAGCGGTTAAAAACAAACAAGGAGTCCTGTGGCACTTTTGAAGACTGACTGTTTATTGCATGAACTTTCGTGGGAGAAAATCTCACTTTGTCAGACACTTTGCAGACTTTGAAGCTCGAAAGTGTCTGATGAAGTGGGATTTTCATCCATGAAAGCTCACGTGATACATAAATGTGTTATTCTTTAAGTGCCACAGGACTCCTAATTTGTTTTGCTGAACTAGTGTAAGACAGCTACCCCTTTGGAATTTGAGTGCCACCTGTTTCACTGTTTTTAGTCTTCAGACTACATGATGTCACATGTTTCAGTTGTCAGTGAAATGTGTACACTCTCTCAATAACTAATTAAGCTATAGTTGAGCCCTTCAACAGATTAATCACCTAGAGCAGGTACATGTCTAAGGGAAAGGTATTCATCCTGAGTGCCATACAATACACAACTTTTCTGAACACCTTAAGTGCCATAATAAGATGGGTGAATCCATGTGTGTTTGAAACATGATTCAAGAATACTTCAGATCTGAATTTTTAAGAGATCAAATCTCTAACGATGGATGTCTATCTTTCCAAACACAATGCGTCTTCCCCCCAAATTTTGAAATCAATGATGATGGAGAACGACTAAACAGATTGCACTTCAATTAATTGATGTCATTTCTATATCCATATATAGTTTTTTTTAAAACATGCATGAAAATATATTTTAAGAAAAAGGAAGGCAGAGCCATGTTTTTCACAAAAAGACCTTCAGATAATGTGATTGCTCACCCTACTGGATGTTAGGGGATTCCTAAATATCTAGAATAAAGCTGTATAGTTATAATTGCACCAGCTGTACTATATGCTGTAGTCAGTTTTTTATTTATCTACTAAAACTTGAGATTTTTCCAAATCTGTCAAAATTTAACAAACATACTTAAAGTTCCCTTCAGAGTAAAACTTGACGTGAGAGAGAGAGAGCAGCATTTTGTTTAATGAATGAAGCTGTGGATATTTTGGGGTCAGTGGAAAAGTACATACATATGACTTAACTCTAATGTTCTAACCCATCTAATTTCATCACTTTTATATAGCTACACATGAACAGACTGGCAGCAGAATTATTTCTAAACATTTAACTATCAGCATTTAATTGTGCATGATATATTTGCTCCCTTAAAAAAATTGTACTTGATGCAGATCAAGTAGAGATCTTCTTGATAAATCGGATACACATGCTCCCTGGATACTCTATAATCCTTTAATATATAGCTCCATATATGTCCTTCTGCTGTTATTCTTTAGCCTAGAAGAAAAAAAAATCATGCACTCATTGAGAGTAGTTATATATTCTATACTCTGGCAGATTTTGCCAGATTTCCTTTTACTCTGGTATTACTCAATCTAAGTAAGGATGGGAGACTGATACTGTATGATTAACTCATGACTCAGTTCCCTGCCTGCAAGATCACTGACTTCAGAAAAATACTGTGATAACTTATTTAGAGCTCCCTTCCTTGTCTGAAAGAAATTTAGCAGTTAAGATGACTATCTTCATAAACGCTCATTAAAAGTCAAATACTGGCTCATGTACACACATGGGTAAAACCTATAAAAATGTAGTGTACCGTATATAAAATACTATGTAAATGATTTCTTGGAAATAATTGGATTCCTCATAAATAATTGTTCTTCAATCCACAGAGAACATCATCTATGTAAAAAGAGTAGAGTGAGTTGATTTGGCCATCACATACATTCATGAGTACGCTACAGATTCAAAAAAAGATAAATTAAGCACATACATTAATTGTGATTATTTGCTCTGATCTAATTAGTAGTTATGCAGGTTGCTTCCAGTAACTACCTGGCTTCGCATCTCCTTCAGAGAACAATGGCAATTTAAAGCACCATGGCTCTATCAAATTATTTTTAGACATTATCTCTTTAAAATATTTAAGGTCACAGTTGAAATTGTGCTGGGAAACAAACTAACAAAAAAAGTCAGAATAGCAATTGTTAGTCAAACAAATACAAGAGGACAGAATTTAACTGTCAAATCAGGACAACTCCACTGAAATCAATTTTCAAGAGAGGTAGCTGTGTTAGTGCTTTTATTGAAATCAATGGTGCTCTGCTGATTTACACAAGTGGGGCATCTGGCACCTGGAGTTTAAAAAGAAAATCAGATTTTTCATATGACTGTTTAACGAAAAACGTAAATGAACAATAAATTCAAGTTCCATTTGAAATGACAAATTCTGATAACTGGCATACTGCTTATAGTCTGTCCTAACACATGAACTCTTTCAGTGTTTAAAACCATTATTAGTTATTTTACCTCCTTGGATCTTTAGTATTTTCTCCATAATTTGTAGTCTTTCAAAAATATGCCAGTTTTTAGGCCCCTGGAGAGCCATAAACCTTCTATACTTAATTTTTCTATAAAACTTCACCCAGTTTTTTTTTTGTCCAGTTTGAATTCCTGCTCCTCAGCAGAGTTCAACCAGACATGATGTAGATAACAGAACTTGAACAAACTAGCAAATGCCTTACGTTCTCCATAAATCAATAGTCTGTGCAATTGGAGTTCCATTTTAAAGATTAATTTGCATCATGCAGCTCCCAACTGAAGATGTGATAAATTCACCTTTTTTTGTTACACTGACCATCATTCAGGAATCAATCTATTCATACCTTTGATGATGAATAGAAGAGGATGTCACTGGCTAACTTTCAGGGCTATATGAAGGGTCAACATCAAAATGGTTTAGCTAGTCAGACAAACTGGAATTTCTGTTTGACCCTTCCGTACTTCTCTGGTGTGCAATGCGGTGTAGAGAAATCACAAGAACTGGCTCTTTTGCAAGACTTCGAAAGCCTTTTGGCTTAGGGCAAATCATATTTTTTTTTGTCTCATGAAGTGTTTTTCTTGTTGCATATCTACAGTTCTGGGAATTATAAAAATCTAAGCAGTGAAGAATTGACTGAAGAAAGAATGAACAAATGAATGACATAAGGCTAACTTTTTTTTTAAAGTCTTAATTTAAGATTTGGGCTTAAATTTAGGGTTTATCATAAATGGTTCACCCATTCCTAATTGAAACATCATATAAAGGATTCAAAGACGACAACTGTGGTGTTAAACTTGTTTTAAATAAAAAGAGTTCATCATTAAATAATATTATGATCTGGCATCTTGCAACCTAATATTATTTAGAAGTTCTGTAGCTTCAGAATTGCATGCGTCAGCCAGGGGGTTAGGAAAAAAGCTTCCTCTGTGGTTAAGCTACTGAAAAAAAAATATGGAGATTCTTGCACCCTCCTCTGAAACAGTCTGTCCAATGTTGGAGTCAGGATGTCCAGTTATGGATGACTAGTGTTCTAATTTGATAAATTTTTATGCGTCTTTAAATTTGTTCTTAACTCTTGCCACATTTGGTTTAATGACTGCTCTAGTGTATAATGTGTCATGGACATCAAAGAGACATGATCCTCAAACTGCAATTCCCAAACTATACTACTACTGGGGAGGGATTCTTACTTTTTTTTTTTTTAATTTAGTTAGATTTAAAAAAAAGAAGATGCCCATTTAAGGCTCTAAATGCACTCATAATTAATAAGGCATTAAAGTCCCAGCTGCAAAAAATAATAATTTCAAACAGGGACTCAGCCAGCCAGGCAGACACCTCCTTTCTACCCCTTTGCCATTGTGGGAAATATCCCCTCTGCCCTGTCCAACAGCCCTATCTAACAGATGCCTTTCGCAGTATGCTCAGATGGTCAAATGTGGGGTAAGTTCAGAACAAAGGGAGGAGGGCAGCAAGTTCCAGAATTCCACAGTTCTCACAGAGAACAGCTTGCTGGATGCTCCCTCTCTTCTGTAACAAGGTGGACCAACTTAAATATTATTTCTTCTCAGGGAAGGGAGAGGCATAATTAGGCATCTCATACCCAAATGACATATGCTCGTCCCCAGCACACACCAAGTTCTTAGCATATCTGACCCTTAAACCTGTACAGAAATTATGTGAAAAGAAGCCATGATGAATTACTTTTATTTCAAGAGCCTCCCACACTATGGACATTAATAAATGACGCTGCCAGCTTCAGAGTCCAAATAAATCATGAAAGGAAATTTATCTGGAATT
The DNA here is from genome assembly GCA_007922195.1 of Podocnemis expansa. Lineage (NCBI taxonomy): Eukaryota > Metazoa > Chordata > Testudines > Podocnemididae > Podocnemis > Podocnemis expansa. Next base: position 3,673,476 of record ML682057.1, on the reverse strand, counting down.
AAGATATTACCTCTATAACATTTTAAATGGTTTATTATGGTGTCTCAGTCTATATCATCAACCCTTCGACCTTCTCTCTTGGATGATCACTGTAAAATTCTCCAAGGTCAGCAATCTGGCTAATGTACTGTGGAGGCAAGAAGTCTCTCTCAGTCCCAATTATGGGTATCTGAGCATATGAGCTAGGTCCAGTCTGAATGACTTCAAGCTTGAAAAATTTCTTGTTATACAGAATTTGGGCTAAAACTTGTATTACAGAAACAAGAGATAAAGGGTCTTTCCTTAGCTAGAGGAAGAGCGTATAAGGTTAACAAAAGCAAAGCAAAAATGTCTCCCACTGATACTGACTCACCCTTTTAATTTCTGAGAGTATGGAGGGAGCCATGAGAATCTCTGTGTTGGGGCCTGCTGCTGCCCTCTGTGACAACCCCTAAATAGGGTCAATGGAAGTCACACTAGCCACCAAAGTCAACCTTCTCATAATGGAATCATGAACAAGTAAAGAGGGAGAAATTGGAGATAGCACCTGTAGCTATCCTGGTACCATCCCATCAGTCACAGTGGCTGTGTTCAGACATAAACTGTTATATCAAAATAAGTTATTTCAAAATAAAATCCTTATTTTGAAATAACTTAAATCAAAATAAGAAAATGTTAATTCTAAATAAGGGAAACCCTCAAAGCAACATAGAATGCTCTGTGTATGGACATGCTATTTTGCTTCAGGAGAGGGGCAGCATGGGAGGTGTGGCAACATGGCCCCCTCGCTGGGCCATGCCCCCACCCAATATATACAAAAAGGAAGGCAACCCTGGGAAGGAGAAGGGCAAAAGTGTTATTTCAAAATAACCGTTATTTCAAAACAAGATGTCTGAATGGTGTTTTTTCAAAACAACCATTTTGAAACAATGGCTATTTCGATTGCATGTGAGGTTTTACTGTATCAAAATGACAGCCATTATTTCAAAACGATGGGGTCCCATGGTTTCAAAATAACAAAACATCGTTCAGACATGCCTGGCTTTATTTCGAAATAACGGTTGTTGTTTCAAAATAAAACACTGGTGTGGACACAGCCAGTAACACAAATACTCATGGTACAGGTATCCTAACTTGGAAACTTTTGTAGTAACTCTGAATTCCTAAGCTTTACTTGGACCAGTGAAATATATCTGAGGAAACACAGCCAAAGAATTCTATCGATCTAAAATTTTTGTTTTTGATCACACAAATTTTTGTCTCGTGAAGGATTCAGCTATGACCGCTGCTTTTACAGATAACTGGCAACTGATTTCCTGACCACCAGGGTTTCATCAGAGTGGCTTTCAAAATTTACATAGGGTACTTTAAAAAGTACCTGCTGCACTGAAGATTGCAATACTGTATCTTCTAATGAATGCGTGTGCAGAAAATGTCATGCAGTGATAGCCTGGGGCAAATTACAATTTACTGTAGCTTGAGATTAGATTTGATGAATACAAGGTTCCAGGTTTCCTGAGATTATGTGGGTTAAGTCACCTCTTCTGGCGACATTTTTGGGTGGTCCGAGAAGATCAAATATTCCCTGGATACTTATGGAGGTTGAGGGGGTATGCACAACCAACACTGGTGACACTAGTAGTACAGAACTTTCAAACCTTTCACTAACTGTGAGAACCTCATCTAATTCCAGCTGACATTCTGACTTTGCAACCACAACACAAAATCCTCCTCTGTGACTGAAATACTGGAGGTAAAAACATTAATATTTAACTTTTCTTGGAGTCTTTTAAATTTTCCAGATCCTGCAAAGAAAATTTCATATGTAAGCAGCACGTAACTCAAGTCTTTGCACTGTTGGGCGTTATGATGGCAAGTCAAACCATCTGTGACAGTTCTAAACTTTGGGACATGTTTCAAGAAAGATAATCTTTTATGCCTTTAACTATATAATATTTAGTTACTCAGACATTGCCTTTAAACTTCAGCATGTCTTGAAACTTGTCAAAGATTCTCAAATGCCTCTTAGGTTTCTGTAGGTATATTTCCACCTTCAATGTTTTAGGTTGTTTATGATTTCGCTGATTTTATTTTTTCCTGTGATAGAACACAAACTCATTTCTGAAGTCCACATGGACTGTTTCAGTTGTCATCATTTATTCAAACATAAAGTCTCAAATCTAGGATGTTATCTTCGAGTACTTCCCCAGTCAAGTTGGTGTGATCAGGTTCCTCTCCTATACCTTTTTCCTGACCACAATGGAGTTCCCTGGACCTTGACTGTAGATCTGTATTGCCCAAGCCTGGGCTTCTTTTATCCCTCAGATAAGTCCTAAAAAGAGAACTGAGAAGGAAAAACTGAAGCAGGGAGGAACATTGCACACATGAGGTCCTAGAAAACTAAACAGGAATCCATGCAGGAATACAAGTCCTTATCAGGAGATCCCAGTAGGGGATCAGTATATAGGCTTGGAGAAGTTGGCCTTATTTGACTGTGAAAATATTAGAAACAGATAAACATGAAGACAAACATGCTCTACCCAACATGCCCTATGGAATTTTTCTCATTTTCTCTTAAAATCTGTAGTGCCAAATTTGCTACTTATATAATATTCCTATATGGTCTTATATAATATTGTTTGAATATTAACAAGATTTTGAATCAAGTAATCAGTAATATTATGTATGATATAATATATTAGCATTTTACTATATATTTGTTCTAACAAAGTATACAAATAAAGAATGCTCTCAAAATCACGATAAAGACAACTGGTCTCATTTCACCATTTATTATTTAGAGTACTATTTATGATCCAGTAAATAAAATCTGTCAGAATAACGGAACAAACTAAGTTTTTACATACAGGTAAACACTTCCAGTTCCTCATTCATTATATATGATCCTCAGCTTAGCTCATTTTTGGTATTCTTAGTAAAAGTGGAATTAGAAATCTAGAACAAAGGAACTGTTTACATGGCAGATATATAAAATGTAGAAATAAGTTAATAGTCAATTCTTCATCATACATAAATAGGTTAGCTTACAGTAGCTGGCAGAATAACTGTTGGCCTTGGTTAGGATTTAATTACTTGAATACCATATCAATTGATAAAATTCTGTTTATATGCTTTTTGTAATGTCTTTGTCCAAAATTTAAAAATTACCACACTAATTAAAAAAAAAAACTATGGGTATGTCTACACGGTAACTTATTTCGAAATAACCCATCTCAAAATAAAGTCCTTATTTCGAAGTAAGTTAATTTGAGTTAACAGTTTGTTAATTGGAATAAAGAAAAAGCCTGCTTTCAAAATGGCTGTCATTTTGAAATAAGGCCATTCAGACATGTTGTTTTGAAACAGTTGTTTTGAAACAATGGTGCTGTTTCAAAACAGCTATTTTGATTTCCTGCTAGGTTTAATGGTTTCAAAACAACAGCTGTTATTTCAAAACAACGGGTCCTGTTGTTTCGAAATAACGGTACGTCGAGTGGACATGAGAAATTTTATTTTGAAACAACGGCTGTTTTAAAATAAAACTCACATCTGAACACAGCCTATGAGAAGAGGCTGCATAATTTAGTAACAACTTCAAACATAGTAAGTGGTTCTATAAAAATCTGTTTCACTTCAATGCTTTGCCAGGTTTTTTTGTTTTTTCTCTGTCTAAACTTTTCAAGTTCATCTAAGTAGTTGCCATCCAAATAAATGTTCATTTATGAAAAACAAAAAATCAAAACACATGTTTTACAAAATAATTTTTCAATAATTTCATAAGGATGTAACAGAGTCATATACAGAGAAGGTTCAGGAACTGTATATAGAAATCATTTTTTAAAACGTTATGGAGTTCTGTCTCCAACTTTTTTTTTCATTCTTAAAAGGAAATGTATAATTAAGAAAATACCACCACAAAATAAATAACAGGCCTGATTTTGCAAGCACTTAATACCAAGCATAGTAATACCTGAAAAGAGCTGTCCCACTGACTAGCCAGAGCCTCTCCTACTGTAAGCAACCATCAACAATGCTTCATAGCAAGCATTTTCTTATCTTGAAACATATGTTTATATTCCATTGTTTTAAGCTGGACTTCAGCATGGGATTAAATGCTTTGTTGATGAGAGATTTATGGTAGCACAATGATGGAAAAGAATATCCTATTTGTCTTTTCATACGCTCATTAACATTTATAAAATGACTGATTACTCTTTATTACGCCTCTTTTCTGCTCAAACTCCTTATGATTCTCAGTTCTACATTTGTTTTCTTTTCCTGCAGAGATTATATATAAATATCTCCCTATGCTCCTATTTTAAATTGATAAAAACATTTTGTTTGTGCCAGATTAAAGGCTAGTATTTGCTGTTTTCAATAATATTTATTATTAGATATAACAAAAATTTAATTGACACACTTCATTCTGGAAAAACGCCCCCTCAATTGTGAGAGTGTGGAAAAGGGAAGAAAACTGGTTTTCAGATTTTATCTGTTTCTGAAATCTCCTTTTCTTCTTTTTTCCAGTCCTTGACCAGCTCTGTCACTGGCCAAGTACTGTTTGCTTACACTGTAAACATTCAGCAAAATTAACTTATTGAATTAATAAAATAAATAAATATGCACTTATTTGAGAACTACTAATGAAGTGGGTAACAATGTTGCAGACGTTTGGTTATTACAAATGAAGGACTAAGTTTTTAGTTATCTTTGCAATGTTGTAATAAATCAGATTTTACAGTGTTGAGCCTCTTTTTCCAGTGAGGACATATGGAGGCCACTCCCTTAGTATTCCTTAACATTTGTTGCTGGGTTCTTCTGTTAAAACTCTTTGCTGGAATACTGCATGATTTCGCATTGCAAGGCTGACAGTGAATGTCAAAGTTCAATTTCTTCACGTCCAGAACCTAAGAAAATTTAATGTTACTTTGCAGTGAGTGTTACAGGGAAAATTGTAGATGTGCCAGTGTTGAAACTGAAAAAGAGAACTGTCTATTTTTCTTTTAAACTGAATGTCTTACCCACATCTGAGGTAACAAATCCCATACAGATTAGATTAGGTTCAAGGTTCTGTTTTATTTTATTAAAGTTCTTCCACCTCTCTCATAGCACTGCAATATATGAATACCTTTCAGTAGTGCATGAAGATCATGGCTAACATCTATCACATGCGGTGGAGAGAGAGAACTATATGTGCAGGTTTGTGTTTTGTTTTGGTAGGCTTTTAGTTATTGTTGGGATGGTTGTTTCTGTTAGTTCTTCAATAGAAAGTATTTTTTTAAAGTTCTACAGCTATGGTTGTAGAAGAAGTTGAAGTTAGGCAATAGGCTTAACACCCTGAACAATGAAAATGTCAAAAATATATCATTCTTGTGAGATTTCTGCCACCCCAACTGCAAAATAGGCCACTTCCATTTTCAGATTCAACCTGGAATCAAAACACTAATGGCACATACAGATCCAAGAGGAACTAAAAAGCTCTGCAGAAACAGTCATTTGGATCATTTTTTTCATTCAGATCCACATGCAACTAACACCACACACCTGGGAACAAGTGCTAGAGCAGGGGTCTCAAAAATGTGACTTGTGGGCCACATGTGGCTCCTAAAGCTATTTCCTGCAGCCCTCAATGACACTATTGTTACCGATATTTGTTATATCATTGTATGAAAATATTTCAGTGGTGCAGCCCTTGGGTTAACATACTAGTCCTCATGCGGCCCTTGTTGTGATTTGAGTTTGAGACCTCTGTACTAGAGAGTGAATGAAGATCCACTGGTAGAGCAGACATAATGACTGGGAGAGAATCAAGAACATATAATGCCATTGAAACTCAAAGAAGAGAGAATTCCAAGGTTAAATGAATGATTGATAGGGTTTCAAAGGAGCATGGAAATAAAAAACACCTTAGGATTGGTAAAGAGCATATCATTAATTACTTTTTCCAGGGTGCGTGTGCATGGGGACACACACATGCACACAAACAGAGTCTATGCTGTTGAAGCTGTTTCATTTGGTTTAACTACGAAATTAATTACGGGGCCAGAATAAGAAAGAGACCGACTCTACAGGTCCACAGGATGTGGGAGACTTGGGTTCAAGTTCTTGCTCTGAATCAGGTGAAGCATTCCGCATCAAAGGCAAGTATCCTAACCAGCTGGTTATCATGAAATGAGTGTATTTTCCCTCCCTGCTTTTTAATGATGAATTTAATTTTGAAAGCACTTAGGTTTTCTTCCTTCTCAGAATAGATACAAATTTTAAAATCTTGCAATTCTTCCCCAATATGAAGTTGTCATTTTCTAGCCAGCCTTCATGAATAGCATAAATACAATTCTGGTTAACCAAAATACTTGGTTATATTCCCCAGCTTTGGATGCTCTTCTACACTGTTCACTCAGGTCTGCAGCACACTGAACAGCTACTGGTTGATAACCACAAGGCAAGTCAGGGTGGAAAAGGGAACCATCTTCTTCTATCTACCTAGTTTTATCCACAAGAGGCAAGTACTAGGGAAAGGTGACTTGTATGCTGGCTTGCTTAATAAACTGCCTGATTAGGCAAAAACAATGGGTATTAGTCAGCTAATAAAGATATAAACAACATATAAAGTAAAACAACCAATATTCGGAAGACATGATACAGTCGTGTGTGTTTAATCAGCATGTATGGTATCAGCAAGGAAAATCTTCATTCAGTTTATGAACTTAGCAACTTTAACAAAAATGTTGCCTTGAGCTTGGCAAAGAGTAATGTTATAGAAATGAAATCAACAAAATGAACTTCTGTAGAGCAATCCAAAGAACATTTTGTTTTCATTCAATTTGCTTTTGTCTTATTCTCTCTTGTCAAGAAGACAATCATGTGGACATGTGTTTTTGGATGTTCCCAGACTTCATTTTGCTAATGGGATGGGTGTGTGGTTTCTAGAAAAAGGAAGCTCAGATGCTTTTCAGATGTTGCTCTTGCAATGTTTAAAAAAAAGTTAAGGGTCATCTGTTTTGCTCTTGCTTCCCTTTTTCCCTTTATAAAATATCAATTTACACACTGCAGTAAGTTATTCCTCAATTTAGAATTTTTTTATTAATGATATTGTATTTAATTTATACTAGGATCTTTATCTCATCATTTTACTTATTTATTCATTTAGCCAAAACAAAGTAAAAGACCATTCTCATAAGAGATATGTAGAACAGGTCAGAATAAAGTGAATAGAGAAAAATCTTTTTGAGCCTTTTTACAGATATACTTACAGCAAAAAGCTCCCCACTAACTTCTAAAAAACCTGAATAATGTGCATTTAGTAGAAGTAATGCCTCTTATTTGTACCTGACTACAGGAGAGAATACATCTCAACAGCAGGGCACTTCAAGCACCTTAGATAGACCAACTAACAAAAAATGGGGCAATGACAGACACATGACCAAAATCTGCCTTTATTTACAATAATATAAATCCAGCATAAAATTACTGATTTCAGTGCAACAAATCACTAAAAGAATAAACAGATAGATCTTAGAATATAAATTTGTTAGTCTTTAAAAGTGCCACAGGATTCCTTGGGTTGTTTTTAGGTAGATCTTATGCCATCTAAAATACCTTAATTACAGTTTTATGAACTCAAAACAGAATGCACTAATGATTTGGGAGAAACATTTTCATCTGTGATATAACTGATGGCTTTTCCTCTGTTCTTAATGAAAAAAAGCTACAGAAATATTTCTCAGGTTATTGTCTGACTTGCCACCGCATCTTTCTGAAAGCAGCTTTTCATCAAAACAAATAGTAGCTAAGCAATTGACAAGGTTAAAATGCAAAATGTTCCCAGTGTTTTCAACATCTTGTTAGGGACATTTGTATCCCATCAGCACGTCTGCAAATGATAAAAAATGAAATGTAATAAATACTTCCCCATGTTTATATCTTTCTCAGCTTTAATTACCTCAATGACCTCCTGTCTGATAAAAGTATCAACACAGAAGAACAGATGAACCTCAGCTGTATTCTCAGCTGGGAATCATGTCTTGCTTTACTGAAGGCCACTAAGGTCTTCGTTCTATTATTTTTTTCTTGTGCATCAGAGTTTCAAGTGAAATCTGGTGCCAGGTTCTGCCACAAAAATATAAAATAATAAATATTTGCCCTAATCTCACACACTTTTTTTGTTTCAGTTTTTCATGAACACAAAACTGACCAAATTTCAGTTACTCCACCTACAATTTAAAAAAAGGTCTCTTGCCTTCATGGTTGCAGAGAAAATCTTCAAAGAGCCAAATCCTCCAGACATGAAAGGGAAATAAGAATTCATGATATATTGTATTAAAAACTGTCAGAATTTTAAGTCAGTGTCAGGCCTTTTGGAATCGTGGTTTCTACAGGCCAGGGTTGGCAATATGGTGAATACGTTGAGAGAAAATTACATTTAAATTGTGTATCCAGTCAATAAATAGATCTTATAGGCTATGTCCACACATACATCATTATTTTGAAATAAATTAATTCGAATTAAGGGAAAGCCTGCTTTCAAAACAGCTGTTATTTCAAAATAACCATTTTGAAATAACAGCTGTTATTTCAACGAATGGGGTTTAAGCTGCTTCAAAATGATGGTTCTTATTTCGAAATGACAGAGCCTGTCATTTCGAAATAAGAAAACGCCATGTGGACATTCAGTTTTTTTATTTCGAAACAACCAGTGTTGTTTCAAAATAAAAGACTTGTGTGGACATACCCATAGAAGCCTATTTTTTCTAGGAATAATGTGTTGCTACAAAGTCTAAGTGGTTCAGAGTGGAAAATGTCTAATACCACCTTAAAAATCCCCAGTCTTGTTTTTTTCATCCTTCTCCCTATGCTGCTATCGCACTCAGATATTTATACACCAATGACTTTTTCAGGTCTTCTGCCTAATCCTAGCAATTATACGCATCCAAGCAGGGGACAGATATAAAACCATACAACATATCACAGCTAACCAATACATCTAAAATTTTAAGTGTTGAATACTTGTTGCAAAATTTTCACAATTAATCTATGCAGCAATAAAAAAAAAACCTTACAAATGTGTGTTAATTGTTTTGGAACTAATACATTCAGAGTATATTATAATTGGTTTCAAGATACTTGGCAAATAAATGGATTGCTTACAAAATACAACTTACAACCTCTTGGAAGATAAATGAAAATGAAGTATAAACAAAGAATCCAGCAACATCTGAGAACTTCAATGAACAGCAAAGCAGCTTTGCAATGGCCTTCCCAATAATCTCTCCCAAAAATGAAATCAAGCAGGGTTCTAACTGACATGATTGTTAGAGCCAAGAGATGGCTTCTTGAGCACAGATCTAACAAATACGTGATTTAGAGAAGAGAGAATAATGTGTACCATCACGAGCATACCCAGTGTCCCTTTTCTAACTTTCCCCAGCCATGAGATGCAGAGGTCTCCACTGCAAGTTAATAGTGCTTGTGGAACTTTTACTTTGAAAACCTCTACAAATAAGATCAGTCAAAACTAAACCAGAAAAAGATACTCTTTCCCACCCTTGATACAGATTTGAGTCATGTGTTTGTAGATCAATAAAGGTTCTCTCTCTCTTGCTTTTAATCTATGTTCTTCCTCCTAATTTGTATTCCTTCTTAAATGTCAGGCTTCAGGAAAAAGGTTGCCAAACTGTTGTCTCTGGCTTTGACTTCAACTTGATGTTCTTCCTCCAACTCACCATCTCAACCTTCTCATCTCTCTGCAGCTTTCACATACTGCTACAAATGAGCTCAGCCAGGCCTCTTTCTCAGCATACAAAAAGAATATAGCTACGCCTCTAATTATGTTTGACTCTAGAGTGGGCACAGGTAGTGTAAAATGCTAACGGTCTGTGTAGTCTGGTGACTTCACTTTGCACTGTAACAAGTAACTACGTGGTACAAGGCAAAGCAAGATAATGCCTATTGACTCAAATTCTATGCTGAGAATTAATGCTCTGAACATAGTCAGACTTATCTAAGGTGGTGTGATGAGGATGAAATGAGCCATGGAAATAATATGGTTGTTACACATGTGAAGGCACTAAGATTGTATCATGATAGATCCTAGACAGGCAATCATGAACCTGAATAAGCTAGTACCAGAAAAGTATTCATACCTATACTAATGTAAGAGTTTTCAGTACAATCCTTGTAGTTTGTTTGGAAGTTCTTAGAATAAATTATTAGCTGTTCAGTGCTATTTGCTTTAGTCAAGCTATGCTACAGCATATACTATAGTAAATAGACAAGGATGGCTCCTATCACATTTACAGTTCCATCTACATTTTCACACTACTTAGTAAGCCTCCATTGCTTCCACAGAATGCATCGTTTTGCTTATAAACATTGAAGGGACTCTGGCGCTTGCTGATTATCATATTCCCTCTTGAATACATTGCATTTAAAATCAGCGTTTGGCTGCTTTATTGTATTGTGTAATACATTAATTTTAGACATTTGTTTTTGTTAAAGCGTAGCTATTTCTCTGAAACTTGTTAATGATTTAGCAGCATTATAAAATGAATTCTAGTATTCCTGCTGAGAGAAACAGCATGGGAAACAGACAAAATGGAATATGTGATGGTACAGCACCTTGGTATTGCAATCAGATAAACTTGGATGGAGCCCTGTGTAAATGAGGAGGCCCACTGGAGATAATAGATCTCTGTAGGGGCACAGAAGTCCATGCACACAAATTCCATTGCAGAACAAGTGCCTAAGTTAGGAACTGCACCCTGGGTTTAATGGGGATAGGCTTCCCTTCCTGGCTGCCAACTCATCTATGCAGAGTTAAAGTAAGAAGAATACAAAAATTTAGAATAAGTCAGCAGGATATGGCTGGACTGAACTTATCAATTTAATTCACATACTTACATAAACACAATCATAGAAAATTCAATCTATTCTATAAATTCCTTCATTTGTTTACAGATTGCCCTCTATTTGGAAAATATCCGTGTAAGTAAAAAGACAGACTTTGTATCCTGCACATCCAACTACACAAAATCAGGCACAGCACAATGTATTGACTATCACATGCTTCCACAGTAGTTCACTCTGGCAGTTTGGGGAGGCTGGGCTGCTGATCTTCACAAAATCCCAGGCCTTCCATATGTAAATGGTGGTAGTTCTAATCCTCTAGTGATTATTTTTCACTTTCTTCCCTTCCTTTCCCTCCCTCTTGCTCTTGGGTATCGGAAAACTAACCCAAAATATTTTTAAAGTATTTTTTACTCAGGGCTGAGGAGTTGGAGGCAGTAGACCCTAGGTCAGGGTGGCAGCATGGCTGGGAATGAGGCTGCAGGCCCCAGGTTGGTGTGGGGCATGGAAGGGGAGGAGTTTGGGGCAGGGCTTGAGCCCCCCAGCAATGCCCCTGGCCCCTGCACCTGTCCCTGCCCACTGGAACGAGGTGGAATGCCGCTCTGAGGCCTGCTATTTGTAGCGGCCCAGCGTTCTGGCCCTTAAAAATAGAACATGGAACCGGAACTCTGCATTCTGGGGCTTGCAGCATTCCAGCTCCATGTTCTATTTTTAGGGGCCCCAGAATGCTGAGTCCCTAATAGTAGTGGGCCCCGGAATGGCATTCTGGGGCGTTCCTCCTTTCTTTAACTTCTGCAGATACCTCCACCATTTTAACAACCTATGGATTCTATATAAAATTAAAAGAGCCCATTTATGGATGATCGTTAAAAAATAAAACCTTCCTGATACTCTAACTTGGTTCAATGGGATCTATTTGCACAGAGCCTGCAGCAACATCAGGAGAGTATAAAAATGATCTTTAAGCCTCCTTTGTACACAGACAGACACCCACTGACATAGCCCATATCTAAAGATTTGGCATGTCATTCCCACAACACATCTATCAAGATCCAAGCCATGATGTCTTTTCTTCTGTCAAAGTAAAAGGGATTTCCTTAAGGGGACACTTTACTGGTTAAAAAGACACCAGTCAGTCTGTAACTAATATATTTTAATGTAATCTGGGGCTCAGTCCCTGTGCCAGGTAGCTGAGCATTGCCCCTGAGGGAGGGGAGTCTTTGGATGGTACAAAAGCCAACATATCCACTTTGCCCTCTTTACTGCTTTACCTTGAGGACATGACAAGGAAAGGAAGCACAGTGCTTAGCCAGATGTTTGGCTGGTACAGTGACTGGCTACAGTTAGACTAATTTAGAGCAACCTGACAGCGGCTTTGTCATCTGCTAGGGGCATTTTGGTTTCCAACCAGACCAGATTCAGGGAGGCAAACAGGCAGCAGCCAAATTTTCTCACTCAGCACAGCTCATGATTGAGCATAGTCAGTACTGGCTGGTAAGTTCTTTTAACTCACAACTTGAGAGTAAACAAAAGATAAATGGAATATTATTGTATGTGAAATTTTATTTTTATAGGATTATTTCTAGCCAAGCCTTACTGCTCAAGTTGGAGTTTGTTTTAGTCCGTGTTAAAGGGAAATTTACTGAGTGCAAACCTATGTGGTTGAATTAAAAGAAAATTCTGACTCCAACCTCTGCAAGTAAAACTATAACAGTTACCACAGATCTGCCAACAGCCTTTGTTACTTGAAGTTATCACCTTAGTGCCACTCTATTAACCACAATGATTCTGACTTTTTCTCCATCTTTGCCCTAGGCTCCTATGCAATAATTTCAAAACCAACTTGTGAGAAGGTGGCAGCAGGCAGAGGCCAAGAGGACCTTAGGGTTAGATAGAAGAGAGGGCCTGAAATACATATGTAAATTCAAAAGAGAGAGGAGGAGGGAGAATAATATGATTTATAGCATCTTAATCAAATGAACATCTTTCAAGTAAAAGTTAAAAAAGAAAAAGAAAAAAGCTGGTTTAAATTTTGCACTCAAAATTCACAGCAGGAGACAATGAATATAATATGTGTGACAAATAATAGTTCCTTCGTGGCAGTGGGTCTTGCACTCTGGAAAGCTAGTGGGTCACAGAGGTCCCCTTCCTCCTTGTTTCTGCCCACAGGGCTGCCGCTGGTGTCACTTCTGGCATAAGGAGGGGGGTTTGGGTCCCAGGCCAGGTGCCGTAAGAGCAGCTATGTGCTGCTGACCAAGTCTGAGTCCTCACTCCTTTCCCCTGGGCTGTTTTCCCCCTCCTTTATACCTTTTAGGGTTTTCACCCAGTCTCCTCTTCTGCTGGGTTTCTTCACCAGCTCTGTCTTTTCCTCTGTTTGTCTATCTCCTGTCTTTTATCCAATGCCTTCTTGAAGTTCTGCTGCACAGCACTAACCTCCTGCTCCTCCAGCTCATGCAACCTCTGTTTGGGGTCAGGCAGTTTTCATCAGGCACCTGGCTAGGCCTTAATTGATCTCAGGAGCCTCTGATTGCCCTGCAGTAACCGCAGTTAGCCACTAGGGAAACAGCTTACTGTATATAATCGGGTATAAACCGATCTGGGCGCAAGCTGATCCCCCAATTCTGAGCCCAAAAAAGAAGCTAAAATTGGTGACCCAGGTATAAGCCGTGGTCCCCTTTTGGTCTTGGCCCCTAACTCCCCACCCACTACTGCTGGCTTCCTCTGGAGTTTCTGACAGCTTCCCTATCCCAAAATCTCTGCTGCTGCTTTTCCCTTGCTCCCCCCCCCCTCGCTGTCCATTCCTCACTCCTGTTCTGCCCTTTCCTCACCCCTGCTACTCCCTGCTCTGCCCCTTCCTCACTGCTACAGCCCTGCTCACTTCTCAGTTTCCTGCTGCTGCCCCCTGCGCTGCCCTTTCCTCACTGTTGCCCCCCTGCTCCCACCTGCTCTGCCCTTTCCTCACTGCTGTCCCCTGCTCACTTCTCATTTACCTCACTGTTGCCCCTTGCTGTGCCCTTTCCTCACTGCTACCCTCCTGTTCACTTCTCAGTTTCCTGCTGTTGCCCTCCTGCTCTCCCCTACTCCCCCCTTTCTCACTGCTGCTCTCTGCTCCTCCGACTGCCCCCTCCTTACTGCCACCCCCTACTCTGCCCTTCCCTCACTGCTACCTGCTGCCCCCCCGCTCTGCCACTTCCCCACTGCTGCCCCCCTGCTCTGCCCTTTCCTCATTGCTGTCCCCCAGCTCCCTTCTCAGTTCAGTGCTGTTGCTCCCCTGTTCCCCAACACCCTTTCCCTGTCACCTCCCAACCCCTGCTGCCGCTCTTCCCAGCCTGCCAGGCACCCCCCCCCCCAATCCCCAGTCCCTGTTGCTCCTTCCCTGGGCTCCCCAAAAACCCTGGGTGCTCCTGCTGCTTTCCTGGACTTCCTGACCCCCCCAGTGCCTGAGCCCTGCTGCCCCTTCTGTGGCCTCCCTGAACCCCCCCCCCCAAACCCCTACCAGCTGTCCCATCACTTTCCTCAACTCCCTGATGCCCTTCCCCACCCCCAGTCCCTGCCACCACTTCCCTGGCCTCCCTGAATCCCCCCCTCAATGTCCAGGCTGACCCCCCCAGGGCCCCTTTACATGGCCACTCCAGACGCCAGGGTCCCCTCCTCACTCCAGCCCCAGCCCCGGCTGACTGCCCAAGACGGCCGCCCGGCAACACTGGGGCTCCAGCTTGCCACATGGTCTGGGAAACTCCTGGGAGGGGCTGTCTACCGTATTCTCTACACTACAAAAGCTAAGTCAACTTTATTAGGTTGACTTAATAAAGTCTACTTAAAGTTGACTTTATTAAGTCAACTTAGTGAGCCCACACTTTTCTTAAGCCAACTTAAAGTTGGTTAAGTCTACTTAGGAAATTGGCCTAATAAAAAATGTGTTTGATTAAGTTGACTTTACTAAGCCGACTTATGCAGGCACATGTTATTACATAGGGCTTCTTAAGTTGACTTCGATGGCAACATTGCATTAAGATGACTTAATAAAGTTGACTTAGGGTATATCTACACTGATTGCTGCAATTTTGTCACTATCAGTTCACCCTTCCAGGAGCAGACCGCAGCCAGTATGAAGTCCTGGGAGTCAGAGGGAGTAGGGAAAGGCCAACTGCAAGGGGCTTGTGGTAGGCTTTTCCTTAATGTGAAGCAGAGGCTTTAAAAGTCGCCATTAGTTACACAAGGAATTTTGCATTCCTTGTGTAACTGGCAGTCGACTGCCACCGAATTTGCCCTAACTGTAGACTAGGGCTTAATGCCTAAATTGACTTAAAGAGTAAGAGTTATTAAGTTGACTTGAGGAAGCCTTAAGTTGATTTAATGATCTCCAAATGTGGCCAGGGCTTTGCTTAAATTGAATTAAGCCTCCTTAAGTCAACTTAAGCTCATAGGGTACGTCTACACTATGTGTTTAAGTCGACTTAAGGGCCTTCAAGTCAACTTAAACAGAGCCCTGTCTACACTGCAGGGCAATAAAGTCGACTTTATAATGTCCACTCATAAAGTCAACTTTACTGTTAAGTTGATTTAAGGCAACGTGAACTCACTAAGTCAACTTAATAAAGTCGACTTAGTGCAGTGGGGCCATTAAGTTGACTTTATAAAGTCCAATTAAGCCAGGACACCCATTTAAAGTCAACTTTATAAAGTCAACTTAATGTAGTGTGGACTCACTAAATCGACTTAATAAGGTCTACTTTAAGTAAACTTTATTACGTCGACTTAATAAAGTCAACTCAGCTTTTACAATGTAGACATAGCCATAGCGTAAACGTACCCAAAGTTCCCTGCTCTGTTAAATAACAATGCCAATGTGATTGTAACAGAGGTGGTCAATAAAAATTTTAGGATTAGCATGCCTTGCAAGATACCCAGCATTCTTCAAATAGCTAAGATGTGATGGAATTTAGTATTTTACTGAGTTATTTGAAGAACTAAAAAGTCAATACAAAAGGGCAGCAGCTGATGAAAATGACCTGTGGCCTGGAGACCTGAGACTGACAAGGGATTAACACATGTAGAAATGTGAACTACAAATATTACTGGAACAAACTGAAGAACAGGCCATCTGGTGTCACTTACAAAAATGATATTATACACAAGCCAAAGTCAGGATGGGGGGAAAAAATGCTTTGTCCTGCAGAAGCCTCCTTCTAAGATACAAGAGCACAACATCCAGTGCACCAGTGCAGGACCCAGCCACAATGTCAGTCTAGGTTTGTCTTGAGAACTAGGCATTAGCCCATTTAATGTTCCTAGCAGCACCCCCTGATCCCAGGATAGAATGGCCAGGTCTCTTCCCTCTTCTGGCTCTAAAGATACATGAATCTTTCTGCTGAACCTCTTAAGCCATTCTGCCCTGACTGGAAGAATGGATCATAGAATTGCTCCCATTATTTTGTCAGACATTGGCACTTGGGGAGGAATGGAAAACTAGTGGGATTATTAGTTGGACTTTATACCACTAAGTGAAATCAAGTATTTCAAATCTGGAACATGTATACAAAGCCAGAAGTCATATATCTTTGGAAACATATATGGCACTCTGTCTGAAATTGGTCCAGTTCCCAGTGGAGAAATAATTAGGCCACTAAAACACAAATATTGTCACTTTTCCATGAGAAGCCAATTGGAGAATGAGCACAAAGAAAAGACTTATTCTTTCGAGGAATTCTTAGTAAGCGGGGGCCACAAATTTAGTGAGGAGTGGAGCTTTATTCTACACAGCTACGGTCCCGAGGACAAATAACCAAGAACCCTGAATAGTATACATTATTTTTATATAGTGACATATTACATCACGTTACAAAGCATAAACTATTGTTGTATAGGCAATTAAGTTCTGGGTCCATCCTTTTTGCACCAAAATTTCCCCAATTACAACCCCTTCTTTTGACCTGCCTTACCCCCACATAACCTCCAATCATAATTCACCTGCTCCACAGGCCTCTGGCCTTGCCATAGAGCTGGCCCAAATGGGTTTTTTTCATCTGGAGTAGACTGACCTTTTAGAATTCTGCAGGCAAATCCAAACACCTTCTCTGTCTCCAAATTTCAGTGCAGCTTGTCCTTGAAGCACAGACACAGACTCAGCAAAGCTCTTTACAGCGTACCTTATCAGTTAGTTGCTTATACTGGCCCCCCTTCCAGGCGTGCTAGAGAAACTTCAGCTTCTCCCCCCCTCCCTCCCCCCCAGGCCTACTACTGTGTCTCAGTGCGGTTAGGCCTCGGCATACTGTTAGGCCTCTGCCACGGAATTCCTTCATGCTCTCTGACACCTGCAGAAGTTTCCTTCAGGGTAGGATTGATGTCTTTATTTGTACCGTTGCTAGTTATGCCATACCTGTTCTCTGGATAAACCAAATAGTTCAATATCCAAGGCTGACACAATAGATGATAACTAGCAAGATTTCTCCTTTTCTCCTACCTCTTTCCAATTTTAATTTTATCACCCTCTTATTCACTTCTGATGTTGAAACCACTCTATTGGCCTGATTCTTTTCTCATTTATTTTGGTTTTACAATCTGATTTACACTAGTATAAGTGAAAGAAAAATCAAGCCTTCAGTCCCTATCCTTCCAACATATCTCCTTGACCCAATCCTGTTATCCTTGGCTCTCTCTCCAATTCCTTTTTTAGTGCCTTTTCTTTAGCCACACTTTCTCCTCTGGCTCCCTGCCCTCTTCCTGCAGTCAAAGTTGTGTTTCCTCCCTTTAATGTAGTTTTTATCTTTTGCTACCACTTCAGTTGCCCTTTCAAAATCCCAGCACAAACTATTTACTATCACTGCCTTGACTTTTATGCTCCAGGTAGATCTGAAGCTCTTCAAACCAACCTTCCTGCCTCAGCACTCTGAACTTCAACAGTGTTAACCCTCTCTCTCTACCTTGCCTTCCCCTATATTTGCTTGATAATCAATCCTTCCATGCGTCCAATGATCCCTCATCTTCACCTCTTTCTGTTGCTCTGCTCTTGCTCCTTTCCTCTTCACTCACCCTCAGTGATCTATCTCCTCCTTCCCAGACTTTAATCTAATACTTATGATTCCAAATCTACCTCAGCACTTACATTTAGTGCTAACTCCTACATATCTCATCAGAAGCCTCTTTATTTCTCATGTTACTTCTTAATCCTTTTCCTCCTCCCTTCTCTATGCCCCCCCCCATATCCCTCCAGTCTCCCAGGCCTATAGTTTTTTTCTCCTTTTATCCTCATCTTCAGTCTCATGCTAACTGCTGTCACTGCCTCCATCTTACTATCTTGAATTTGATGAAGTGGGTTGAAGCCCACAAAAGCTTATGCTTGAAGAAATCTGTTAGTCTATAAGGTGCCACAGGACTCTCGCTGCTTCTGCTAGACACAGACTAACACAGCTACCTCTCTGGAAATTTCTTAATACCTTTGTAGCTTACTGCTTCCTCTCTGTCTTCCCTGACCTGACACATCTCTTGCATCGATTATTGTAACATTCTCCTATTTGGTCTCCCTGAACCTCAATGTTCCCTTCAAGTCTATGTACAATGCCTCTGCTAAAATCATCTTTCCCTCCCAAATTTATGACAAGGCTGCATCTTTCTTAGATCTTAATGTTATCTTCTCATCTCTTATCTCCTCAGCATTGCATAGAAGGCTTCTTCTGTATCTGTGTTTAAGTTTCCCCTTACAAGTTCATTCACCTCAAGCGGTTACCAAATCTTATCTCATTTCCACTCTGTCACTTCTCTTTTCCAGGTTAATCTAGAATGTCTCCTATACTGGAAAAGTCCCTCTCTGCTTGCTTGTTTGCCAAGTTCCCCAAGTCCCTCTTTCAAAACACACATCCACAGACAATCCCTCTTTACTTTGTCGTCAGAACCCCCCTACCCTGATCAGTTGTCCAATGTCTTTGCAATGACTCTCACTTTGTGTGATAGCCAGGATGTTATTACTGTGGTGTGAGAAGTGGATAAATCTGAATATATAGTGAGTGAGTGAGTGTGTGTGTGTGTGTGTAATGTTGAAGTCATATTCAAACAAATGATCTACTTTTTAAACCTTCTTCTCACCATATTTTTTTTTACTGGCAGAAGTCAGATTATAATATGATGTTCATGCTAAAACAACCCCACAGACACTGATGGTTGTGTCTTATTGATATCACTTATATTTAAAACTACATAAAGTAAACCAAACTTTGCACTCTTAAGAGCTAAGAAAATGTGCATTCTTGATATGCAGATGTTTAGTTTTCTTTTTTTCCTTGTTTCTCTTTTTTGCTACTCAACTATTTTAAACAAGATGTTATTTTTTTTCCCCCTAGCTCACAAGAATCATACACAGTACCATATTATGTAAATAAAATCTTTGGAACACTTAAAAGGGGAACTGGAGCCAGCTTCATAAATCACTAAGGAAAGTTAAAAGTTATTTTTTTATTTATCATCTTTTTTTTTTTAAATGAAACTCCAACCAATTCATTTATTACCATTGCTTGGTGACCCTTTTGGGTGAAGTCTGGAGATTTGGGTCAGATAAGCACTCAATTTTAGATGTTTATTTGAACTACCAGAATCTCTTTTGGAAAATTAGATTGGAATTCTTGCAAGGATAGGAAGTCATGTCAGATGTTTGGTTCTTCCTGTTCCCAGTCAGGCTGCAAATAGCTCAAGAACAGCATTTTATCTCCAACTTTTGGCAATTTCCTTTCTAGTCAGGCCAGAACTAGGAAATGTTGAGTCATGAACAAAAATCATACCACGACCATCCACTGAAACAGAGGCTTTTACATATTAGATCAGTTTATTAGCCCATGACTTCAGTATTTCTCTCTAGAATTAGATTTTGCTCAATGCTTCAGCAATAGGAGAAAAATCCCATAAATTAAAATAAATCTGGGAAACCATGCAGTATTGTATATATAACTTTCTTTAGAAGACAGGATTTCTGCTACAGCACTTCTAACAGAAACATTTATTGAGGATGAAGCTGCCTAGATCAATGAACATTTTATTAATGAATAAAATAGGCAGTAGGGAAATGATTGGGCCAAAGAGAAAGAGACATTCATTAGACTAATGTGGATATTAATTGTCAAATGACTAGGAACTGGGCAAATGAAAATATTCCTGTGAAAGAATGGTCTCTCTAAAAGATATATTTGCAAGAGGAAGTTAACTGAAATCTGTACAGGATCTGGGCCTTGCTAACATTTTGCATGCTTGCTACTGGGCAAGGGAGGTAAATGGAATCTATTCTGGATTTGGTTCAGAAAAAAATCATAAAGGACTGTGTTGAGGTTAAAGGCAGTTTATTTTGTTTCCCAAAATAAAAAAAAAAGTGTCATCAGCATTTGTTAACATGATTATGAAGATTGATGTCACAGACCTATGAATTTAAGGAGACTCTGTTTGAAACCAAACTGAGCTGTCAGTTTAGAGAAACTTCATTTGATGAATTTATCTTAATTTTCTTCTGATGAATTGCTACAAGTAGCCTATGATTTATTTAGATACTATTTTTCATATTATTATTTGCAGGTGTGCACTGTTTTGACTCAGACTTATGAACACCAGCCCTATAGCAGGAAATTCCACTAATCTGAGCTAATGCTGTTCACCCTGGTGACCTCTTTGGGCTACTGTGAGAAATGTAAAGTCTATTTTTTTTTTTTTTTTTTTACTTTGCTGTGTCTAAATACATAACTTTAACATTGTATTTAACACAGTTTTTCATATTTTGTTTTCTTCATTTTTTTAAAAAGAAAAAGAGAAAAAAAATTGACACTATATAAAAATGGCCTCGAGAGGCACTGAAGTTCACATCTTGTTTAAAACAAACAGAGATCTACGGGATGTCACTCTCACTTCACTGAGGTAATGGCAGTGTAGAAAAGGATAGCTGTGCATCCCTAAAGTAAGCAAGAGTGGTAGCATCATCTTGGAAAAGATGTAAGTATTTAAATGAAACACCTCCATCCTGCAGCTTGTCCCAGATTTTGGTCACTTAGGTCAACTAGGAAATTGTCATTATGTTATCACAACGGGTCAGGTGTCCTTAGGAACACCTCAACTCCTTAGCTGTTGGTTCAGCAAATTAATTCAATTCCATTGATTTCAACAGGCCTTCACTGTCTTTTTAGGAGTATCCCTTTTCAGTAAAGCAAATGCTATTGCTTAATAGGGATAAATTTAAGAATATGTGTATGATTATTTTAAGCAGAGCAGAGCAGAGCACCTACAGCTCCAATAAACTCAGTGGGAGCAGCAAGTACTCAACATCTCTAAAACTCAGGCTCTTCACAGAACTCAGCTAAGCAGACTCAAAAAATATTGCATTTGCCCTTTCTCTCCTCACCAAGACTGACAAAAGGCCTACCCCACATAAAACATACCCCCAAAAAAACATTATATGCAGCGGTTGGAGATTTTCTCTTCCATTGTTTTTGAGAAGCTGTTCCAATCAAGTCAAATATTTTTACCAGGAATAAGCAAAAGTCCCCTCAATGGGTCGGACAGCATTATGTCAGACATTTGATTACTCCAGCAACCCTGCCAATATTACAAAGTGTCTAAAATATGGAATAAGAGGATTAAAGGAATGTTTGCTAATGCCAAGGAAACATTGTTCTAGGTTAGCAGATGGAAGCACTGGGGGGAAAAATCCTTAGGGACATGAAAGCAGCCAGGGAAATACATCAGAAGGATAAGGCGCAGCTGGAAAGACCAGGCTCACTCACTGAGGGGGCCAACAAAATGTCTGACAGAGCTGGGAAACACACCTCCTGTAAATGTCTAGCAGGAACAGACCAGAGGCCATTTTTGTTGCATATCTATTTCAAAACTAAATTTCACAAAGACAGCAAGAAAAAAAAAATTCCTTTAATCAAAATGTATAATATGAAGTGAGAGTCTAGCAGTGATGTTCTTAAAAATGGTAATAGAAAGCACTTTTTATGCTAGGCACAATATTTAATTTTAAACAACAAATAATACATTAACCTCTCTATTAAATGTTAATATTACTAAAGGGAAATACTGATACCATTTATGCTGATGCAAGTCTATTTGTGTAACAGAAAAGAATTTAAATAAGAAATTTGACTATATGCTAAACTGTGTAAAACCAAAATTCTCAACTTCTGAAAATACAAGACTGGATATGAAGCTGAAGATTCAGTAAAAAAAAGTGGTGGAAAAAGATGTTACACATTGTCTTGAGAAATTTATTTTCTTTGTTTTATTTTTTTTTTTCTACAAATGTAACAATGGTTCATATTTTAGTGTTTGGCAGGATTGGAACTACAATCTGTCATTAGATTGATTTTTCCATTCTCTTTTATATACAGCATGTGGCATTGTTTAGATGCTACGGGCCCAATTTCATCTTTATTTCCAAACAAATACTTTTATTTACTTCCCTTTACACATTTTTAAAATAAGTGGGAGGAGGGGCATTAATAGTAATTAAAATCAGAAAATCAATCAGCCCAAATGTTCCCGGAGGTAGGCCCATGAAAGTATATTTTGTATCTGGATTCAAGCTTGTCCAGAGTTAAAGGTGTAAAGAGATCTATTTCTGATTTACAACCATTTTCATTTATAATCTATCAGACATTTCTGTTACACAGTGTCATTTTCTGGTAAGTAGTGATATAGTTAAGGTTTAAAATATTTTCCCTTACAACTCTCATATTTTCATATGCTCATAACTTATGAAAATATCCTTTGGGATGGAAAAGTTTCAACCCCAGCTGGACCTGAAGTAAGTTCTAGAGAGTAATCAGCTCCTTCTGTAGCATAAAACAGTGCTGATTCCTGGTATCCTTTTCAATTCTGAGGTGGGCTGGGTTGGGTCCTCCTCTCTCCTTGACAGAAGGGGACTTCAAACTCCACTCCTGAGACCCATACTGTGGTGGGTTACACTCACCTTTTAGAAGCCACATTGTTGCCCAGGCATGGTGCTGCCATTCTCTTTGGCTACCAGTACCCATTGAAGGCTGTCAGTCTTAGTTTTCTGTGGCTCAATCCTCTAAATGGGGGCCACAGTCCAAACACCCCTCCAGGGTATAACCAATTCAAAACAGAAGTAACATGTTGCTCTTTAGGGCTATTTATAAACAAAATAACTTCTCACCTCTCTGAGCTAAATTTCATCTCTGGAATTAAATCATGAGAGTTCTTTCTGGGATCCCGCCATTGAGAGCAGCCAGTAATCGATCCTGGCCCAGCATTGTTCCTTTGGCTCTCATCTAGCGATCATCACTCTTTTGGCTCCAGACAGGAACACAGTTGCTTGCTGACAGCAGGCAACTCCTTGTATTTCAGTCTGTTGGACCTTGATTGGCTATTTTTGGTCTCTAGCCCTTCTACTTTTTGAAGGACCAGTTCTCAGTGTTTCAAAAATGGCTGTTCCTGATATGCCTCCCTAGGCAAGCCTGGCTGTCCAACACTCTGGGCTCTTTTCCTCTCAAAAAGATGCTTCCTGGGGTGAAGTACATTAGAGCAGAAGGGAAGCTGAAAAGGCTTCACAAGACTCAAATATGCTGACAAAAGCTATACTTGAAACTAGGACAGAAAGGACAATTTTCATTGAAAATGCAGCCTAAATGCAGACACTTCACAAACAGAGAAAAGGGCTAGATCTGTCGGCTAAATTAATAGTTTGATCAGCTCTGCTTAAGCTCCTTAAAATAGCTAGAGAGAGAGAATGTTGCAATAAAAACCCGCACTTTGGAGAAGGAATTAATATGATGATTCAGAACATCCTGCTAGGCCCTTATTAAATAAACAATCAAGTTAAGTGCTGCATATTTCATTTATCTGAAGGAATTGTGGATTGCCTCTGGATAGAACTTTTGACCAGAAATCAAGGTCCTGCATTCATTTCCTTCCTTAGTTCAATGACCCACTGAGCTAGGCCATATCACTGAGTCCTGTACCCCAGTTTTTATCTCTGTAAAATGGAGACAATGTTCCTTTGACTCCTCTTTGTAAAGTGTTTTGAAATCTATTTCTGCAGAGTACCTATGCAAACTTTTAATGTCTTCACACTTGCCTATCATGTAGAAAGAAAGAAAACTCATTAATTTCCACTCTGTGGGGAAATTCCCATATTTCCTTTACTTCTAAATTGGAAAGAAAAGTTGAAATTTCAAATTTTCTTCAACACAAACATTTTAAACCAAACTGTTGCAGAAATGTCAAAAAGCCCCTATCAGAATGCTTCATTTTGACTTTATCCTTTGACTTCTTTGTTATGTTATAATTTATAATGTAATGGCATTAATATAATATAAAAGCCAAGTCAATAAATTCAAGCAAAACTCCCCAACTCTATGAAACAATGCTTCAATGATTTGTCACTGAAAATGTTCACAGAATCAATGACACAGACACATTGTTTCAATTTCACCCAATCAGCATTTTCCAAAGAAAATCTATCCTGCCAGAAAAGTTTCATCCAGCTCTACTACCAATACGTACAAAACGGCAAATGTAGAACTCCATAGTGTTGATGAAATCAGCTGGCACATCATGGCTGAACTGGACTCCGCAACACTGAATCATAGAAATGCGGGGCTGGAAGCAACCTTAAAATGTTATTAAGTTCCATCCCCAGTGCTATGGAGGGAATCAAACATACTTGAGCCATGACTGGAGTTGTTCAGAGGCAGCTCCTCCATAAAGTGCTATCTTGCAGTGGCTGCAGAATATTCAGATACATTTCATGGGCCTTTGGGGAATGATGTCAAGGGGACCTGGCTCTCTGGAGATGTGTGTAGGAGGAGTGGCTTGGGAATTTGCTATTGCTGAGTATTAGCTACAGAGATTCTTAAAGGGCAATATGACACAGCAAGTTGTCAGGATAATAAATTCCTTCTCCTCCTGGCAATAAGAGGCAGGTGGAAGAGCATAGCACCCATGCACAGACTACTGCCATGCTCCTCTCCTTATACCTACACATCTGCGAGGGAGCACTTCACTCTTCACTTCCTAGGTCTTTTTGGTAGAGAGAGGGCAGATAGTTATGTGGAAGACCAATAAAGGGTGCTGAGAGCTTTTTTGCACACATTCCTCTCCCTTTTTTTTGCAGTTCCACAGACTCTATCCATATATTTAGTATAGAGGAACACCATGCTCTGCTACACACTTTACTAATTGTTCTGATGATCTGCCAAAGCCGGTAGGGAACTCTGAGAACCAGGACTAAGCAACTTCATTCACTGCTGCTTAGGCCTATGTAATTCAGGCTGAAGATTTAGCACAGTGAAAAAAAGTTATGTTTACACCATAACTGCAAGAATTTTCTTCTACATGGAGAACAAAACTGTAACTATATCCAATAAAAAAAACTCTAGTCAACTGACTCACATAAGCTCAGGATAATCACAATATATTACTTCATCTCTATTGGAACAAGCTGAATTTATGGCCAACTCCTTTTCTGTACTGAGTGAGATTTATATATTTATGACAAATATAATTACTGAAAATCTGACTCTCAACAAACTTAGCATTGTTTTTTTTTTATTTAGGAGATGGAGAGATTTGATATAAACAAGCATAGTAATTGTAGGTATTGATATCATCTACCACTAAATGTGTGAGTCCCAGAGCAAAAGTGTTTATAGTTTACACAGAAAATATCAGTTTCATTTATATATGTGAAAAGGTTGGCTATAATTTTCTCCTGCTCTTCTTCAGCTAAATTGTTGTATAACATGTTTAGAAAGCTACATATCTAAGTAAATATTTAGGTATTTAAATATCCATTTATGCCTGCACGCTCAATAATTATTCATGCAAAGATAGAAAAGATACATTTATGCTAAAAGCTTGTGCTTCATTTTTTAAGTGAAGCCATCAGCAGCAATTATAAGATGTGTCCATTTTTAAAAAGAAAATGAGGATGAAACTTCAGGCTTTATTATTAGAGAAAGAACTTGGAAAAATTACATGAAAACATTCAAAATTATTTCAATCTTATATAACCTTAGAAGTGTATATTTAGACATCCATGCATCCAGAATGGGTGGGGGGGAGTAGGAGTCTTGTGGCACTTAAAGACTAACAGATTTATTTATCGAATGAGCTTTCGTGAGAGAATATACCACTTTGTCAGATGCTTTCAAGAGGGGGAACTTACCGAATGGGATGAGAATAAATGCAGCGGAGTGTAATACATGGGATCAGGTCATACTGCGACAGCAGATCAGAGCATTTATAAGGATCCAAACTCTAGGGAACAGCACATAGAGGGAGGATGAAGTCAAATTACCTGTTATAATGTGAAAAGAATCCATAGTCACGATTCAGCCCTGCTTTCACACAATTTAATTCACATATTAGTTTGATTTCGGCCGTTTCTCTTTGAAGTCTTGATGTCCCATTGCTTTTCTTGAGGACCATCATTAACAAATCATCAATGGAATGATTAGGAAGATGGAAGTGTTCAGCAACTGGTTTTTCTTTTTTGTGTGTGTGTGTGTGTGTGGTGATTTCTGATGTCAGTTTTGTGTGCACTTATTTTTCTGCATAGAGACTATCCTGTTTGTCCAATGTATAAGGCATGGGAGCATAAATCACATTAGTGGATGAGCAGATGAATGACTCTTTGATGGAGTAGCTGGCTTTATTAGGTCCTATGATCATGTCTTTAGTGCAGATATGTGGACAAACTTAGCAGTGTGGTTTGTTGCAGGGATATGTGCCTGCTTTAATGTTTCTATTGTTAGGTCTGTAGTTGCTGATGAGCATACAAATGCTCAGATTTGCTGTTGCAGTATTACCTGATCCCATGTATTACACTCCCCTGCATTTGTTCTCATCCAATTCTGTAAGTTCCCCCTCTTCAAAGCGTCTGATGAAGTGGGATTTTCTCCCACGAAAGCTCAAGCGATAAATAAATCTGTTAGTCTTTAAATGCCACAAGACTCCTTGCTTTTTTTTTTTTTTTGCTTTACTAAACTAATACAGCTGCCCCTTTGGAACTTATCCAGAATGGAAGTTTTCAGTCTCTGTATCATGAGCCACTCTCAAGTTGAGAATAATGTTTGTTTATGAATATATACATAGAACAAGTGGTTGACACAGACAGTAAAAACATAGCAACAGTAAGAAGTAGTTTAGTGACATCTTCCTGTGTGGCTGGCTGCACATTGTGTGGGAGGCAGCTAATTGTTTGTCTGATTAAGTCAGGTCTATGAAAGAACAGCAAGGTGAGGGTTAAATCAGGGATACTCAGACTACGGCTCGCAAACCAGAAGTGGCTCTTCACTGTGTCTCTTTTGACACTTTATAGCTCAGGTTTAAAACACTCTGTGAAGTAATTAACCAATCTAAGTTATTAACCAGTCTGAATGATTTTACTATGTTATTAACCAGTTAAGTTATCAACTTCCACTAAGGCATTAACCTACTTGCTGTAAACTAAATATTTCACTTGTCATACTGTTTAAATATGAATAGTGTCAGAGTAAACGAAACAAGGAATTCACAGTACTATGGCTTTTTTGTGTAATGTTGGTCTCTAATATGGCTCCTGAACTACTGCAGTCTGAATGTCACTGAGTATCATGGGATGCACATTTGTGCATCCTGGGTTCTGATCTATATAATTTTCTTGTTCACTTGTACACTGTGATTGTATGATTTGTTTCCAGTCACACCATACTATGTTTCTTTATGGATGCTCATAGCCTATTCTACACGATTGCCGTGATATGTTTCCTGCAGACTCATGCATGCATACAAATGTGTAACATGACTGGGGGGGGTGAGAGAGACGGAGCTCTTTCACAGTAAGCAAACAAGTATCTGAAGGAGGAAGCAAAGGTATGCTAACTAAGGTGGCTCAGAAGAGATAAAGTGATCATCTCTGCCCAGAAGGGGAGGGGTGAGGGGAATGGAAACAAAGAAAGACACTTGGAAGGATTTGGGGCTTTAACCACTATATACAAGGCTAACCATTAGTCCAGTGGTTAGAGTCTGTCTTACCAGAAATTCTATTCTGAATCTGAGAAACATTTCCTGTCAAAAAAATTAATTTAAGCTGATATTCTTCCACAAGACCACCCAGTTTCAACAAATCAAACGAACATTTCCAGCAAAAAACAATTGTATCAAAAAATTCCTGATCAGCTCTCCTACTATTCCATATCATCCTCTTTTAATTGATACATTTCATGAAAGAGCTATGCAAGATGATCTTTTTGGCAGAACATCATTTACTGTGTGTCAGTTAAGCTCAATCCAATAATTGCTTGGCCAACAGAAGGCTGAAGTTCCCAAACTAGAGAATAAATTTGTGTCCTAAGTGGACAAAGTTTAAACAAATACAGTGTGCCAGACAGAAAGTCAAAGAGAAGTACAAGCATTACTATGGGAGCATACTACTTTGACCCCAATATGGAGATAGACCAGAAGTTAAGTTGGACTTGGAGAAAAGAAGGGCACAGTCATCATTTTCAAGATCTTCTCTAGTTGGAACAGAAAGGGAAACTATAAGGGGAAAATAAAATCACCTGTCAATAATTCCTCAGGGGAATATAAGGAGATAGTTGCTTGTGCAAGAGAGGATGCTTTCTAGACAAACAGGCTAATAGCAAAAATATATCCCCAAAAGTGATGTGTGTCTTTCCAGCAGCCATAACTACTGTACAGTCTCAATGACCCATGATATGTGTTCACAAAGTGATCACCCTATATCTGCCCTATCAGTCCTCATCCATCAAGGAAATCTGTACAACACTTTCAAAAGGCAAGCCTATGATTTTAAATTCATAACCTTGCTTGACACTAAAAATCATGGACTGACTAGACAGACACTGTATTTATAGCTTAATGCCACAGTCTAACCCACCAATAACACCTCTCCCACTTTACCTTCCTTTCTTCCCTGTGACTACAATGTTGTTCACTGGCTACTTCATCTTGAATGATTCACTGAAATACATTTTAATTACTCATGCAAAACAATCTGTTCAATGCTTTATTTTGCTGTGATGCTCTAAGTAAGTCTCAGACCTGAAGAAGAGCTCTGTGTAAGCTCCAAAGTTTGTCTCTCTCAGACAACAGAATTTGGTCCAATAAAAGAGATTATTTCACTGACATTCTCTCTCTAGTATAGGCCATTTGACCAAACAGACTTTCTTATAGATGCCACCTCTTAAACTGTGAGCAAAAAGTAATAAAGTTTTTTTTTAAAGCTAATTAAGAGCATGCTCTGGCTCAAACTAATGAAAATTATGTATCCTGTGCTGCAATGTAAATTACTTTAAAGTTTTGAATGCATTCCTCAGCATCAATAAATCCTCAAAGCTAAAATAAAAATAAAATCAGAAACTCAGAAGTCTTTGAATTTATGCTCTATACTCAGTAACATATTCTGATATCAAAATAAGTAGACATTTCTCTTTTCTGTAAATCACTATCAGAACTGATTATTTAGAAAATTCAGCTTATCAAGTAAGAGACTTAAAAGGACATTGCCAACTAACAGAGTAAAATAAAATTTTTAAAAAATTCACATTTCCACCTAGAAAATTTAACTCCCATTGTTATAAGCAACAGCAAAGATTACTATAAATAAATGAGATCTGCACACACATTCTTCTTTTTTCTTCTTCTTCTTCTCCTCCTCCTCCTCCTCCTCAAGTTTATTTGCTTCGTAAAGGCACTTTCAGTATTTGCCCCTGTACATGGGAGTTCTGCACATGATAACAGGGAAGAGAAAAACACTTTGGGAACGATGCTGATTCTCACCATCTGAGGATCTGCTCCCTTGCTCTCAGAAAACTCTTCCAGAGAGTTAAAAAAACCAAAACAAAACAAAAACAAAACAAAACAAAAGCAAAAAACACTTCTAACAGCGACAAGAACACTTCAGCTAGCATCAAGCTGTCAAAGCTCCATTAATGTCAATAGAGCTAGTATTTTTGACACCAGTGATCATCTCCACACTGTTGATGATCCCTTGTATTCAATGTTGACCAAACCCTGGTAATCTTGCTGAGGCTGCTACAGGAGAATAATGGTAGGAGAGGTGAGAGTGAGGAAGATAGGGAGGAGATAGAAAATGGCAAAAATGAAAGGCTGAAGAGGGAGAAGATGAGGGATGGAGAACATATAGGAAATGGGGAAGAAAGAAAAGCTGAGGAAGGAAAACAGGATTTTGAAATTAATGGAGGGACTTTTCAACAGAAAATGTTTAGAGAGACTTTTGGACCAGTGGAAAAAAAAGTTTGGAAAAAATGTTGAAAGGTGAAATGTATTTGAGCAGATTTCTTTGAACCCCATGGAGACAGACCAGATGTCAAGTTGGACTTGGACAAAAGAAGGGTACATTCATCGGTTTCAAGATCTTCTCTAGTAGGAACAGAAAGGGGAACTGTAAGAATAAATAAAGGCAGGACGAAGGAAATAGGTAAAGAAATAAGAGAAATGAGAAAAGAAGCAAGGTCCAAGTAAATACAGACTGTAATATATTCACATTTCTATGTTTTTATTGCATTTCTTTTGAAGAACAGGACGACACAAAGAAAGGTATTATGAGTCCCCTGCAGCTATCCATATGTTTAGTAAATTGATACTAGAAGAACACTTCAAATGCTATTTTGCTTGAAACTTACAAACAGAAAGCATTTGGCCACTTGACTGATAAAAATTAACAAGGAGTCTTGGGACACTTTTAAAGACTAACAAATTTAACAGATATATGAAGCCTTTCCTACAGGACTATCCTACACTTGCTTTGCTTTGAGTGAAAACTCTGCATTCTGAACAACACATGTACTTAGCATAGCAAACATTAAAATTACATTTGTCTAGTTTTATCACTATTGTTTCAAGAATGAACTTTTACTTATTTTGGAGTGATTTACAGCTTGCTTTGAACTCTTCATTTCTGTGCCAGCAGATGTGATGGAGTACCCTCGAAAGCATTCTTAGGTCACCTCTGCTCACAGCCAGTCAGGACTCTGCTACTGTGGAGTCTTCTCCCATCCAGCTCAGGTCTCCACACTACCATGTAATCAGCTCCCAAACTCAGCCTCCGAGGGTCTGACCCTTGCTCCATCTGGACTGCCCTGGGGGTCTTCCCTCCAGGACGGTCCTGGGAAGTCCTAATCAGAAATGATTCAACCAGTGTGGAAGTCAGAGGGTTTATTAGCAATCCAATTTGCACAGCAGTTAGGACAGTTGGTTATCAGATTAACCAGTAGGTATAGTAGTAATCCCCAGGACAAGCAGGGGCACAATCCAGAGATCCTGCCTCTTAGACCCCCATTTCCCTACTACCTCTTCTTGCCCTTGATTCTTTGTTCTTCTTCCTGGGTGAGGTATCCCCACTCCTTGGTCCAATGAGCCAAAACCTGTGTGACCAGGGGGGTCCCAGGTAAAGTCTGCCTAAACCCTTCCCCACCCCTTAGTGGCTCTTCTACCTATCACACACCCATGTCCCATCACCAGAACAATGGTTATCAGCCATGACATCCTACAACACTTGTATTTACAGGATGTTGTTCTTCTCTCTCTTTTGTGGCTCTGGTTTCCTGAGGTTTAAGTAGGCTGTTTTTAGTCTTGCTACCCACCTCTATAATGTCTCAAGTCTGTTTAGATGTCTGCATGGATCCTGAAATGAGTTGTTCTATCATCACTTTGGTTCAGAAAATGATCTGTTCCTTTTCTGCAGTCTTTGTGTGGGCTAAAGGTGATCAATCCTGTAGTTCTGTGATTCTATTCATATTCTGGATCAAGCTCTTTGATTCTGTTCATGTTCTGGATCAAATTCTCATTATCTTGAGGCCTTAAAAGTAAGAATTGATCCACTGTAGACTTGGGACTAGATTTTAAATATTGTGCAGCACCACAAGCTCCTACTGAAAGCTGAAAATATGACCTCTCATGTAAGTGCCTAAATAATTACTGAGCTTTGAAATGCAGGTGAATTTAAGTTATTTTTCCTTTTGTTTTGGAGCATATACAGATCTTAAAGGAAATTTGCCATTAGAAACAGTGCTACTGGTGAGTGTACAGAGGCTAACAGAGCTAAAATGGGGAGGGGGGAGTTGTGAGCTAAGACCTTGTCTACACTACAAAATTAAGTTACGTTGACTAATAGCCACCACCATAATCAAATCAGCTCTTTGTGTTCACACTTTGCTCCTTCTGTTGGTGGTGTGTATTCTCACCAGGATCACTTGCACCATCTTAAGTGGGACATTGTGGGGTGCTGACAGGCAGAGTCCCAGTGCCTCAGAACTGACAGCTGGAACCCCAGCAGAACCTGGCAACTGATAATGAAAGTAATGTAGTGTTTGCATGGACACTGTATCAGCCTCATTGCATCAGCCTAAATGCCACAATTCTCATGGAAGTAAAGTTATCAGATCAGTGTAGTGAGCAATTTACATCAGCAGGAGCAACTATATAGTATAGACACAGAGTTAGGTTGACATAAGCTGCCGTATATGGACCTAAGCATGTACTGTACACCAGGACTTTGCTGCATTTTCTAATGGCCTAGCTGCATTTTCAAATACCTTGATTGCTATTTGAATGCATGTCTCTGCTGCCCCACTTCCCAAAGGAAATCATGAGGTTAGTTTTATCTGCAGGACTTCCTAAAATCTAGAAATGGTTTTATGTATCCTCAAAACCTGTGGTCCACAGAGAAAGATGATCATCTCTGGCATGCTATACATAGTACAAATTTCATGGGGACCTCTATGGTATCGATAGTCTCTGTGAGAAATGTAATCTCTGGGAAGTTTGAATGCCAACTTGTCAGTAGTGAACAGTCTTGACCATTGCAATGGAACAAATCATCCTTGTTTTGTCTCTCGTGAAGCATCTGACACTTCTCCAGTCATTAATGATTTCTCTTGCTGTCTTGCTCTTCGCACATCTGATGATCACTCTAGTTATATGTCCAGTCATAGTGGCTAGTGCATGTTTTGTCTGGATAGTTTGCTTCATTCTTCTTTCCATGCAAAGCTCTCTCACTGCAGCATCACCTTTTTGTTCTGTTGGTAATTCTTTTATCTTTTAGAAGCATTTTGTCTTTTAATGCTAAAGTCTCTTCAAATACACAGGACTCTGGACAGACTTGCTTTGTCCTTCTGATTAGAGCTGTTAAAGCCTTCTATTTTTTCTGCAGCTTCTGGTCCTTGTTATTAGTTGTTGGTATAGGTTCTTGCAGTGTCTGTGACACTGAAATTTGTTGCCTCACCTCTGTGCCCATGAGTCATCATGACTGATAGCTCCTGTAGAATATTTCTTGCCTATTTTTCCTTAAGGTTGACTCCTGATATGAGATATCATAAATACTTGCCTTGCTTATGCACTAACAAGAGATCCTTTCATGAAGCACAGGTTTATATTGATACATCACTGAAATGCTTTGTTTCAACATTGACATAGGAATTTATATTTCTCTCTCTCTCTTTCTGTGTGTATATATATATGCTCATCCACACACACATTTTCTTAGGCTATCTCCATGCATTCTTTTTAAAGCGAAACAACGGCCACTGTTTCACTTTAAAAAAAAGTTACGTCCAAATGACGTTTTGTTATTTCAAAATGAGAGAGCTCCTTATTTTTAAACAACAGAAGGGAATTTGAAACAATAAAACCTAGAGAGTAATCGAAATAGCCCTTGAATCAAAAGGGCTGTTTCAAAATAATACCGTTCAGTCACTTTATTTTGAAACAGCACTGTTTCGATTCAGGTTTGACCTTCCTCCCAGGGTGCATGGCACACTGGAAGGAAGCCCCCCCCATCTGCAACCGCCCCATCAGCAGCCTGGCCAAGGAGTGCATCAGCACCATGGCCAGGGGGGGATGTAGGGGGGATTGCAGGGTGGCAGGGGACAGAGCACCAGGAGCACCCCGAACCCCCCGTTGCTGGCTGAGTGTGGGGGGTGAGCTCTCAGGGATGCCCCCAAAGCCCTCGCTGCTGGCTGAGTGGTGGGGGCTGAGCTCTGGGACGCCCAGTATCCCCCCCGCTGGCCGAGTAGTGGGAGGTGAGCTCCTGGGGCACCCCGGTATCCCCATTGCTGATCAAGCAATGGAGGTTGAGCTCTGGGGACGCCCCAAATCCCTTGCCACTGGCCAAGCAGCAGGGGCAGAGCTCTGGGGCACCCTGGTACCCCTGCTGCTGGCTGAGTGGAGGGAGCTGAGCTCTCCGAGCACCCCGGAGCCCCCGGCCTTGAATCAGTTTAATGACTTTATTTTGAATTACCTTAATGCAATTTAACTTAAATAGAATTAAGCTTGTACATGTGGACATAGCCTTAAAAAATCATTATTAAGGTTGTTGCAAAATTAAGCATTCAAAAGTTAGAGCATGCCATAATTAAGATTGCTTGTTGCTTGATTCAGCTCTTTTGTACCTGTGAGTCCTTCTACATTCTTTAATTACATTATCACATAGTTTTTCACAGGACCACCAAGCCTCATACAATGCACAGGATGGACCTGCCATGTGACTGAATAGGAATTGTGCAGGCTGAAAGCAAAGCTATACCCAAGATAGTGATTTAGTCTCTCTTTTCAATAGCCATACCTTCTGTGACCTGCCAACAATCGTGGTAACCCCAACACATAGGGTTGTTCTTCCTCTGCACTACAAAAGTCCCACCTAACCACACTGTAGTAACTTCCATACCCAACAGCATACACTCTTCTCAATCCCTTTGTCTGTCTCCCATGTATATTTGCGTGAGAATGAGTATAGCTATACTTTCAAAGCTTTATGGAAGGGTGGGGAACACTGAAGCAAATGTTTCTGTTACTACATGATTAGGCCTGCTGAAAAATTGGCTTGCACATATTTTGGAAAAAAAAAAAATCAAAACAGCCATAGTTTATCATGTTAGTTTGTCAAAATATTTAATAGACAGAACAAACAGGGAACTGGTAAAGAGGCTTCCAGTAAACAAAACTACATCCAAATAAGGAACAGAAGATATTCTTTTAACTGTCATGAAATTCTTATGATTTGTGACTTGCTATTTATTTATTTTTAGTGCAACTGCACTGTTTGTCTTTTCTTGAAATTTATTCCAAAATTATAGAATGCTGCAGAGGTGTGGATTTGCAGTTGCAAGCCAACTCCAGTGAGTGAAAGGGAGACCCACAAGGTGCTTCATGACATTTTGAGTACTTTTTGCTTCCCATTTTGCCAGAAAAGCTACATTAACTTAGTATTTTGGCTTCTTCATATCTAGTCCCACTTGGAACCTGAAAGGTCAGAGAGGCACAAGATAAAAAACAGTGGGGATAAAAGTTTAACAAACTCTTTCAAATCTCATAAGAAGCTTGGGTTCTGTTCATATTTTTGGCGAAAGATCATGACAAGATTATATTTTTTATTAATCTATTCATCTTCCAGTACCTATAAACCCATTTTATACATTTTCCATTGCTGCTCTATTGACTTAAAATTATCTGTAATAAATGAGGACAAAGTTAATTATCTTTTACATAGTACGTTAAAAGATAGTATTCGATAAAAAAAATAAAATAAAAAAAATTCCCCTCTCACCCCTATGGGTGGTATGTGTCTTCCTCAACCTTGGGTCCTCTACCAGAGGCCTGGGAGTTTGAAGGTTCTGCGCAGTATCTTAGCTGTTCCTAGCACTGCACTCTTCTGGACAGAGAGCTCTGATGTTGTTCCTGGGATCTGTTGGAGCCACTCTCCCAGCTTAGGAGTCACAGCCCCGAGTGCTCCTACCACCACTGGGACCACTTTGGCCTTCACTTTCCACATCCTCTCTAGTTCCTCTTTCAGGCCCTGGTACTTCTCCAGCTTCTCATACACCTTCTTCCTGATGTTGCTGTCACTTGGCACTGCTACATCTATCACCACCGCTGTCTTCTGGTCCTTGTCTATTACCATGATGTCTGGTTGATTGGCCAGTACCTGCCTGTCCGTCTGAATCTGGAAGTCCCACAGAATCTTAGCCCTGTTATTCTCCACGACCTTCTGTGGAATCTCCCATCTGGTCTTGGGAGGGTCTAGCCCATACCCTGTGCAGATGTTCCTGTACACAATACCAGCTACTCGGTTGTGCCGTTCAGTGTATGCTGTTCCTGCCTGCATCTTGCATCCTGCCACTATGTGTTGGACTGTCTCTGAGGCCTCTCTGCACAGTCTGCACCTTGCGTCCTGTCTAGTGTGGTAGACCCCTGCTTCAATGGATCTGGTGCTCAGTGCCTGTTCTTGTGCTGCTATGATCAGTGCCTGAGTGCTGTCTTTTAGTCCAGCCCTTTCCAGCCACTGGTAGGATTTCCCAATGTCAGCCACCTCAGCTATCTGTCGATGGTACATCC
Source organism: Podocnemis expansa (assembly GCA_007922195.1). NCBI lineage: Eukaryota > Metazoa > Chordata > Testudines > Podocnemididae > Podocnemis > Podocnemis expansa. The sequence goes on along the minus strand of ML682057.1, from coordinate 3,637,302 downwards.
CATGCAGGGTCTTGTCTTGCCATGGCACTTCTTCTGCTTGGTCTTCCTCCCATGTCTGCTGCTGCCTCAGGCATTCTCTCAGCAGCTCATCTTTGGGTGCCATCTTACTGATGTACTCCTGGATGCTCTGGGTTTTGTCCAGGACAGTGGCTTTGACACTCACCAAACCCCGCCTGCCTTCTTTCCGGCTGGTGTACAGTCTCTGGGTGTTGGATTTGGGGTGGAAACCTCCGTACATTGTGAGGAGCTTCCAGGTCTTCACATCGGCAGCCTTCATGTCCTCCTTTGGCCAGCTCACTATACCGGCAGGGTATCTGATGACTGGCAGGGCGTACCTGTTGAAGGCATCGATCTTGTTCTTCCCATTGAGCTGGCTCTTCAGGACCTGTCTTATCCTTTGGTGGTACTTGGATGTTGCTGTCTTCCTTGCCTCCTCATTGTGGTTCCCATGTGACTGTGGGATGCCAAGGTACTTGTAGCTGGTCTGTATGTCTGCTATGCGGCCTGCTGGTAGTTCCACCCCATCAGTCTTGACTACCTTCCCTCTCTTTACTACCATCTGGCCAACACTTCTCCAGTCCGAATGACATCCCAATATCCTCACTGTAGATCCGTGTCAGGTGGATTAGCGAGTCGATGTCTTGTTCATTCCTAGCATACAGCTTGATGTCATCCATGTAGAGGAGGTGGCTAATGGCAGTTCCACTCTTGAACTTGTATCCATATCCAGTCCTTGTGATTATCTGGCTGAGGGGGTTCAAGCCAATGCAGAACAGCAGCGGGGACAGTGCATCACCTTGGTATATGCCGCACTTGATGGCCACTTGTGCAAGCTGTCTTGAGTTAACTTCCAGCGTTGCCTTCCACAGTCCCATTGAGTTCTTGAGGAAGGTCCTTAGTGTCCTGTTGACTCTGTATCGCGCCAGACATTCACAGATCCATGTGTGCGGCACTGAGTCGTAGGCTTTCCTGTAGTCAATCCAGGCCGTGCTCAGATTGGTCTGTCTAGACCTTGAGTCTTGGGCGACTGCTCTGTCTATGAGCAACTGGTGTTTTGAGCCTCTGGTGTTGTTCCCAATGCCCTTCTGAGCTGTGCTCATGTAGTGGCCCATGTGGTCCTGTAGCTTGGCAGCTATGATGCCTGATAGGACTTTCCATGTTGTGGGGAGGCAGGTTATTGGCCAGTAGTTGGACGGTGCTGTTCCCTTGTGGGGGTCTTTCATGATCAGCACTGTCCTTCCTTGTGTTAGCCAGTCTGGGTGGGAGCCTGCTGCTAGCAGCTGGTTCATCTGTGCTGCTAGGCGTTCATGCACTGCTGTTAGTTTCTTTAGCCAGTAGGTGTGGATCACGTCCGGACCAGGTGCTGTCCAGCTCTTCATGTTCTTGACCCTCTGTTGGATGTCTGCTACTGTGATGGTGACTGGTTCCTGTTCTGGGAGATTGCTGTGGTCTGTTCTCAGGTCCTGCAGCCACTTTGCACTGGTGTTATGAGTCTTCTCTTTCTCCCATATGTTCTTCCAGTACTGTTCAGTTTCTGCTGTTGGTGGCTCTGCTGTTATTGTGTTGTTGCACTGCAGTTGGGAGTACACCTTGGATGGTTCTTTGGAGAACAGGGCATTTATCTTTTTGGCCTCTGCTGCTCTAGTGTATCTCCTTAGCCTGGTAGCCAGTGCTGTAAGCCTTTGTTTAGCAGTCTCTAGGGCTTCAGATGGAGTCAGGCCCTTGTATTTTTTCAGTAGCCGAGTCTTATCCTTAATCTCTATACCCTTTTGTAGTTCCACCTGCTGACTAACTTCTCTCCGAGTTGCCTTGATCTTATCCTCCAACCTCATTTTCCAGGGGGGTATGTACTGCTGTTCTTCTTGATCATGTAGCCAAGCATCTCCAGGATTACAGAGGTTGTAGCGTATACCAGTTCATTGGTTTGAGTTATGGTGGTAGTAGGAATTGTCGATAGGGCTCTATTGGCATCTTCTAGCATACTAGCTGGTAGTACTTCTCCAATGAGCCTTGGTAATCGGTCTCGAGGGTTGACTGTAGCTAGTTTATCCATGATCTTGTGCCTCATATCAGCTGCTGTGCTCTGTAATGGAGGGGGTGGCAATGAAGTTCCAGCTTCAGGTGTTGGCTGCACATCTAGTTGTACTTCTGGGTCTTCTTGTTGAGTCCGGGATGTAATGTGGAGTTGGTCTATCTCAAGTTGTGAGAGCAGCTTCCTCTTTACTATGTTGAAGCGTTGGGTAACTACCCGTTTCTCAGTTAGTGTGGATGTAGGTCTTTTGTCCATCCATAGTTCCCTCATACTTTTCATATATCCCCTCTCATTAGGTCTACTGTTGTAGTAGCATTCCATCAATTCCAGGTTCTCTTGTCTCATCCATGTATGGTTTGTTCCAGTGTCAGATTGTCCTGGTTCCCCAACATTTGGCATGGACCTTGTTAACCTGGGCGACGTCCGAGCCAGCATGACTCTCCTAGTTTGTGTCACTCTCCTATTCGAGGTAAGCAAGTAAGGAGTTAGGGGTCTTTTGCCCAAGGATCCTTACTGGAAAGGTAGGTAGGTAGGTAGGTACTAACTGGGATTTGAACCCCAGTCTCCTGTATCAAGGGCGGTGCACCTAACCACTATATATATATATATATATATAGCTTCCTGCATTACCAAAATATTGTTATATGTGGAGAAATAATATATTTTTTACGTCATGGGCCAAATTCTTTGCACGTCACTTCAGTGTGAAAAAAGGCAATCAAGATTCCCCTTGGACAGGACAAGAAACAACGGACTTAATTTGCAGTAGGGGCAGTTTATTCTGAACTTTAGAAATATCTTCCTAACTATCAGGATGGTTAAGATCTGGACTCAATTGTCTAGGGAGGTTGTGGAAGATTTGAAAGAGCAAATTAAACAAACACCCATCACGTATGATCTAGAATGACCGGCTATAACCTGTCAAAAATGATGGGGGAAAATCAAAAGGGATTTATGGAACACTTATTTATTTTAATCAATTAATAGCTCTTTAATTGCAACATATTTTGCAAAAGTTCTATGGTCAGCTAAAACTTTTCTTTGGTAGTTCGTACCCTTCATGTAAACTTTCAGATTTTCATGGTTCTTTCCTGAGTGAGCGCCACATACAATTGTCTGTAGAGTCAGTGTGAAATATTGGAAATAGCTGAAAGCATAGCTGAGAGCTTTATAATTATTACTAGTTTCAAAGGGGCAGCTGTGTCACCAGAGTGAATCATCCTTGGATTTCATTGGTTGTTTCTGTCCAATTTTAAATCCTCAGCTATTTTGCCTTAATGAATTGCAATGAGGTATGCAGCCACAACAGGGTATATGTCTGTGCCATGCCAAACCTTCTAGGTCATTGTGATGTCAAAGGTGACTGAGGCAATTGCTCCCAAAAAGCTTCTTGGGAACAACTGGCTGAGTCACCTCTGACATCACAATGGCCTGTCACATGGTACACTTCATAATGTGTACACACACACATAGCAAACTAGCATAGATACTACTTAGTTTTACCCTGAATGCAGGGGGCTGAATTAGAAGAACTCTTGAGCTCCCTTACAGTTCTATAAGTCTATGATTTATCTCATAACATCATACAAATGTTTCATAAAATAAATACAATGATGTGCTTGTATTTATATTACACATTTGCTACCCTTAATATTTTAAGTAATTGATTTGATTTTCTCTCTCTCTCTCTCTCTCTCACACACACACACACATTTTATAGACTGAACATTTCTTCCTTAATTGTCTTTAAATAAGAATGTTGAATAAATGAAGAAAAATCAGTCATGTACATTTTAGTGCTTTCCCTTTTAAGAACCCCGTGACATGAGAACTGGTGACATGGAAATAAAAAAACATTTAATCCTGAAGAACTAGTCAGTTCCAAATCAGTTGAAGTTTCATGAGTAAAGCCAGACCAAACCCTATGTTATAAATCAGTGGTTCCCAGCCTTTTCAGTAACATGGCACACTTCAATGAGACAATTCTGTGGCACACCCAGTTTTTTCCACGTGAATTCATTGCTCATAAATGTCACATTTACTTACATTTACCATGGTTATAGTCTTATTCGAGAGGTTTGAAACATACAGCCTATAACAAGCTAAAGAAGGATCACATACATTAATATTTCAAATCCACCAGAAAAAAACACACAATCTTAAATTTGCCCTTTGGTCACCTGCATTTAGATACATTCACATTTTAGAATTGAAAAAGCAATACCTCACTTTCAATTTGATGATTAATTTTCACAAGTTTTATGAGTTGTAATTTTGGTTGGCTAGAATATTGTTTAAGATACAACAATATTTATTTTACATTGATTTTCATTACCTTTGTGCAAACTTTTGTGGCACACTTAGACAATTCTCATAGCACACCAGTCTATGGAGGCTCACCAGTTGAAAACAACTGCTATAGTCTGATACTCAAGATTAAATTTATAACAAATATATTTTAATACCAAAAGCAGACATTATTATAATCTTGTCTGACTTCCTACATAGCACAGACCACAGAACTTCACTCGTTCATTTCTCCATAATATCAGCAGTTCTTTTTTGAGCTATGGCATATATTTTAGAAGGAGATTATCATCTTTATTTAAAGATGGAGAATCCATTATATTTCAGAGTTTGGAGTCATTATTATAGAATATCTTCAAATGATGAAAAACACTAAACAACAAACCATTAGGAAAGAAGTCATATTATAAATGTGATAGTTTTACAGTGGTAGCAGTTAGAAATGTTTGAACTGCATATTGAGCATGTATAATATAGAAATTATTGAAAGAATCAAATATTGAAAACACAATGACATTTTTATACAGAAACAGTCCTGAGAAAGTTTAAGAGGGAGAACTTCAACAAAGCAGGAAGATTAGAATCTTTCTTGATCTTAGTCCTGTAAATCAGTCAAAGAACTGTGAATTAAGGATTCTCCAGAATAAAAGCTGAAACAGCTGTTTTGTTTACTGACTGAAATACAGGTCAGCTTTCAGTAAAAGTAATTAAATAAATGCATTCATTAAAAAAAAAAAGAAAAAACATCACAGAGTTCAAAATAGTCTTTTGAATAGTGTGAAAAGGACAATACTGATTTTAATTGTATATGGTAACTAACAGCTAAGAACTAACTTTTCATTATTTCTCTTGCCCAGTCTGTGATCCCTCAAGTGTTTGCTGATAGTTTGACAAGAAAGCATAGGGATAATATAATTCAGGCCTATAATATAATCTGGGCGAAATATGTCTGTGATTTATTGCCCTGTTATCTGTATATCACAGTACTACCAGCCCTAAAAATGTGGCTAATCCAGTTTTAGTTAGGGTAGTTGCTAAAATCAAGCTGAATTAGCTTTTGCCAAGGAAATTAAATAAAAACTTTTTTTGATTGAACAAATAAAAGGAGTATAAGAAAGGATGGGCTGGGATGGCTATGCAGAATGGACGTGGAGGACATTAAAGTTAATTTAGGTATGGCACAAAAACTAAATGAATACTTTGCCCTGGTTTTCAGTATGGGTGACAATGTGGAACGTAGTCAGGAAACAATATTGCTGATGTCAATGAGCACACAGAAATGAAAATTACCATAGCTGAAGCAGGTCGGGGGGGGGAGACCCCAAAGAGCTTAATTTCTCAAATCAGGGAGACTAGGTGATTTCCATCTCAGAATACTGAAAGAACTAGCACAAAAAAAAATTGGATTTTTTTTTAATCCAATCTCTCCATCCAGGGGGTAATATGCTATGACCAGAAAGTAGCTAACATTATGCATAAACTTAAGAGAGGGAAAATGTGGTTCAGTGTGAAGCAAATACACACCTGTCAGCCTACCCTCGGTAGCATGCAAGAATTTGGAACAAACTGTGAAAAGAAAAGTTAATTGAATTTGCGGAGATAAATGGAAAGTGAGATATAGGGCAACATGGACTTATGAAAGGTGGATTGTGTCAGACTTACCTGTTTGCTTTCTTTGAGAAAATACTTATTTTTCTGGATAAGGAAAATGCAGCAATCTAACATACTTGAACGTCAGTAAGACATTTGCAACAGTACCATATGGGAAACTCTTACCAAAATTAGAGATTGGAATCAGTAGAAGAATTATAAGATGGATAAGGACCTGGCTAAATGAAAGAAGGCAATGGGAAGTGCTGAAAGGTGAACTTTCAGATGATGGGAGGTTACTAGTGGAATTCTTCAAGGATTAGTTTTAGGAATAGCTTTATTCAATAGTTTTATTAATTACCTTGAAATAAAACAAATGAGTTTGCTCATGAAATTTGCTTATGATTTTTGATACTGGACACTTAGTTATCAGTGTGAATACCAGTAAGACACAGGACTCCTGATCTGCAGATCAATAAGGTTCAATGAGCAAGATTTGCTAAAGATAGACAGGTTACGCCCAAAGCCTAAGATTAGCTACAATATACCATGCTCACTATATCTGTAATGCTAAGCAGTCACTCAGAAGACTGTATACAGGAATGGCTTTCTTTAGTGGCTCGGCCCCACCCAGGAGTCAGTGGCTTCTGGCCCAACTAGGAGCACTTCCTGAAGAATCAGATGTCAGTGGAGCACACCCTTTTGTCTAAACAATTTTTTATACTCTTCCACAAACGATTTCACCTATGTTCCTTAGGGACTGATTTACCTTGCTTCTTCTTATTCTCTACCTGTTGCACATAATGGTTTAGTCTCATGGGAGCCCTGAGCATTATCACACATGCTGATTAGCTGAATTTGATTCTTACCCTTGACTACATTCCATTCTCACCATGATAACTGGGGCCATCAAAACAACTTCTGGCGATAGGTGGGGCAGTGTAAAAAGATGCCCCTTCTAATGAAAAAGCGAATCCTCTGACATTCAAGTATAACTTATTGTTCCTATCACTGTTATCTACGTGCAGCTGCAAGCACATATGTTGTTTTTCTTCTTGCTGTGGGCCATGGTACACAGAGATGTAGGCATCTACAAGATTACTCAGTGAGCATTCCTCTCTGCCAAGCAGATGTCAAGCTACAGGTGTCAGAGTAGCCAGGCAAGCAACTGAAGTGTGCTAGGCCTGTTAGACAATAATCAGACCACTCAGATTGCACTGGGCCCCGAAAAATGATATTGAGCTGTTGGGACAAGAAAAAAATGCTCATAAAATGGCCAAGAACAAATTCAGGCTGGAAATTAGGAGTTTTTGAGTCATCAGAGGAATGAAATTCTGGAACAGCCTTCCAATAGGAATTGCTGAGGAAAACAAATTTAATTTGAGAGAGAGATGGACAAATTTTTGAGTGGGATTGCGATGGTAGGGGACAGTGCTCAGCAGTCCTCAGAGCAGCAGCGGTACTAGGAATTTTTGGCACCTGGGGCATGCCGTAGGAAGCTCCTCTGAACACATGCCCCCTCAATGAGCAGTGAAACGAAGCTGCTCCACAGTGCCCAGAGGAAAGCCCCAGTTGCTCCTCTGTAGTTATGGCTCTGCATGGGAGTCCCTTTCAGTTTATGTCATATGATTCTACAGTTCATACTTCAGGAATTTAGTTGGTCATCTGCAGTAGACCGAATAGGACTTTTTCCCCTTATTGTATTCTGGGTTTAGTTCTGTCTCCTTCCCTTGAAGCATCAGTGAAGGCCACAGCTGGCGTTAGGACAACAGACAAGGAAGGCCAGGACCCTGAGATGGCACCAAGTATATTCTCTCTCAGATGACTGGCTCTTGCTACATGGCCAACTGATCATAATTTTTATGGAAGGAATTTTTTCCCTGGTCAGATTGGCAGTGCCCTTAGTTAGATCTTTTTTCCTGTTCCTCTGCAGCATGGAGTGTGGTTCACTTATGCGGGTATACTTCACTTAGATCAATTCCCTGCCATTCCATGTTCCTCAGGGACTGATTTACCTTGCTTCTTCCTATTCTTTTCCTGTTGCACATAAAATGGTTTAGTCTCATGGAAGCTCTAATATTTTGGTTATCTTAGTCTGCAGGTACTGGGTGACATTGGTGGATTGTGATATACAGGATACCAGACTAAATGATCTGGTGATCCTTAAGCATTATGGCTTTTGTTTGTTTGTTTGTTTTTGTGTTTTGTTTCTTCACTAAAAGAGTATGATTCTTAGAATCACATTTCTTGTGTGAAGCCTTTGGAAAACAAGTTCAAAATTTTCCTTTTGCTAATATTTTCTGTAAGTTCACTGTGCCCTCATAACTTACGTGCTATATGCCATCATATGCCAGAAATGCCCCTGGCCATGAACACTGGTCAAATCAAACTGTCCCTATGCAAAAGAATAAATGGACTCAAATCTGACATCAGGAATAGTAACATACATAAAACACCAAGCGAGCCTTTCAGTGTCCTTGGACACTGAAGAGCAGATTTGAAAGTTGCCATATGTCAACAAAATAACTTCAAACACAGACTTCAGCTTGAAACTCATAGACTCATAGTCTCTAAGGTCAGGATGGACCAGTATGATCATCTAGTCTGACCTCCTGAACAATACAGGCCTCAAAACCTCACTCACCCACTCCAGTAATAAGCCTCTAACCTATAACTGAGTTATTTAAGTCTTCACATCATGATTTAAGGACTTCAAATACAGAGAACTCACCAGCAGATGAGCCATGCCCCATGCTACAGAGGGAGGCAGAAACTTCTCAGAGCCCTAGCCAATCAGCGCTGCAGCAAAATTGCTTCCTGACCCCAGATATGGTAATCAAACAAACCCTGAGCATGTAGGCAAGTCTCACCAGCCAGTTACCCAAGAAAGAGTTCTCTGTAATAACTCAAAACCCACCCTATCTGCCCCTCCCTTCTTAGGCCACTAGCACATCTACCACCTGTAGTCAACAATAAAAGATCAGTCAATTTCCAGCGTTGGCTATCGCATTATAACATCCTCTCCATAAACTTATCAAACTCAACTTTGAAGGCAGTTATATTTTTTTGTCCCCACAGCTCTCCTGCAGAGCTGGAATTCATATGCAAACATGACACTATCAGATGGGGTCTGAATATGGACTTGGAATGGCTAGCTCATTACAAAAAATGATTGTCCCTCCTCACACATTCTCACCTTCTAATCAACTGTTGTGAATGGGCCTCATCTACTCTAACTGAACTGCCTGTTTGCACTTGCCCTCCCCATTGTAATGTTTCTCACCTATCCTTGCATGTGTACATATACACCTTCTAACTGTAGTTTCCACTTTATACTCCTGATGAAGTGGTTTGCTGTCCATGAAAGCTTATACCAGAAGAAATTAATTAGTCTCTAAGGTGCCACAGGACTCTCATTGTTTTGGCTGCATACAGACTAACATGTCAACTCCTCTGGAACATGTACAAAAACTGTGATTACAATTGAGCTTGGAAAAACATGAACTGACCCCTCAACCCCCCCCCCCAAAAAAAAAGACAAGCCAAAAAGTCTTTTTGTCATTAGTCACAAAACTCAGCACTGCAAAAAGTCAAATCCTAACAAAAAATAGCATGATTTACATTATTACAATCATTAGAAGTACCAAAGTCTGAAAGTAAACTACATATATAAAAACCAAGCACTTTATTATAGAACAACATTTTCCTCATGGTGATCAAGATAAGAATTTATATATAATTAAAGAGTATCTGAAATAATTCAAGGAAAAAGCATTTTTTTTTTAAAAAAAAATCTCAGATTTGGATACTTGCATTTTTGCATCTAATACATTGTGGTGTCCTATCTCAAGCATGACCTTATGTAAGCAACTTACTACTTTCCCTGTCGGTCAACAAACTTAGCCTTTCTCAGACCAAAAGAGGAAATGAGTTCCTGAGTTCAGTTTGAGTTCTCCACTGAACCCAGTAGTGAGGGTCAAATCCAGTGAAAACTAATAAGAATGTTGAAAAAAACAGTTCTGTTAATTTCATCCTGTATTCCAGCCATATGGCATGATTAATAATTGCCAAGTTGAAAAGAACAAATGGCTTGATCATATACTTAGCTCTCAATGAGAGCTGAGAGAACTCAGCTCCATGCACAGTTCAGCACCAAAATAGTGAGACAAATATTTTCAAGCACTTGAGAGGGCATTTAAAAACTGGAGAGCTAAAAACAAATCCTGGCAATTTTCCTCTAATGCCTTCTCAACACAATGCTCAGTAGATGTCCTTCTACTTCCCTGTCCCCAGATAAACTGCACATGATTTTCTTGGTAAAGAGCTGAAAGTATGTCAAGCAATATTATCTTTGTGATGAGTCCCAAGTTAGCTGAATTGAAATTTACTTGTATTTCAGAATCTTGCTGTGAAATTCCAAAGAGAAGAGGTCAGGATGACATCTATGGTACACATAATGTGTTTGCCAAGATTATTATTCACAGCATTTTGCTGTTGCAAGAGTCATTCGGGCATATAATGAAGAGGAGTTCCAACAAGTTGAAGCCTCTTCCTTCAGGTGAGGTTTTGGCAAGCTGTCTCCTTGCCTAGAATTTTTCTAGTCTAACAAAACTTTCCAATGATATTTTCCAACATATTTTCAATGTTCCAGTTATCACAATGAAAAGTACATTTTGAACAAGTTTCAGCAGTGTGCTGTTCAGAATTAGAATTTAACAACCACATTTAATCCCTTGTCTAATACAATTAGTGTGGGTGAGGTCTCTTTTTTTAAAATCGCTCTGTGCCATCTGTTTCTTGAAGGAAAGTGGGTGATTTTTTTTTAAAAGAATATCTGCTCAAATGTAAAACTGAGTATTTTTTGTTTTCCTGTCTCCTCTTCCCCATTTTTTCCTATGCTATTGTTAACTGAGGACATTTGTAGAGACAGTGGGTCAGATGATCAACTTGTGGAAATATGCACGTATCTGGAAATTTCAAGTAAATGGACATTTGTCAGTTTACACCAGCTGAGAATTTGGCCCAATAAATTTAGAAAATGCATTAGCAAAAGGAAAAAAAAGAGCTTAATTTCTAATCTTAATTCCATTTGGTTTTAAATTTTGTTGGCGAAAGTCAGACGATGTACATGAATGCAACTCAAATGAAGTAAATAGAGACCTAGCTACATATGTGATAAGGAATTAGGTCAAGCTAGCACCAAAACAAGAATTACATGTCACAAAACATTCTGAGGTTTCAAAATTTGTTTTTATTCTTCATCAAAAGAAAAAGCAAGACATTTCTAGATTTAATGTGAAGAACGCAAGAAAGGAAGCTCTGCAGCAGAACTCTGAATAGTCCAGTGGTTAAGAGCACTCATCTTGGATTCCAGATAACCTCTTTCAAGTCTCTATTCTGGACCAGATGCCAGTCATGTGCCCTAAGCACTTGGGTAGGTGTATGTCGCTGTCTTCTGAAATTACACTCCAGACATAACACTTGAAAAAATTTCTAAACCAGATCTAAAATTTGACATTCCATCTTTAGAAATGGTAGTAATAAGCTTTAGGAAGGCCTTGTAAATTAATATTGCAATCCATGTATAACCTGAAATAAAGTCACGATTTTCTGGGTCCAGATCACCAGCATTTAATTCTCAGTGAGCAGCTGACTCAATAACACCAGCCAGCTGAAAATATATGCATATGTAACAGAATATCAGGAACTGAAATGAGTAAGAAATTCAGAGGAAACACAGCAGTAGCAAACATGAATGATGATGGGCTATGAAACCATATCTACAGCGTTCTACAAAAAATAAGGGTCTGGGTGAGCAAGGTGTTTGAGAGTGTGACTAACTGAAGCACTTAAGTCATTCCACTAAACTTAGTAGTACTGCTCAGATGCTTAAAGTTGTCTAGGTGTTTAAACTACCATACTGAATCTCAGCATCAGGCAAAATTTCACTTAAACTGAACTATTCATGTGCTCAGATCTTTCCAGGATCAGGACCCAAGACCTCTTAAGCTAAAGTATTTGAGGTCAGTACTGAAGATTTTTCTTTTTGCTTTTCCTCAGTTCTACCTTTCTCACTGAATTCAATGCATTCTTCCACATAATCTGCTTTAAAATTTTATACTATTACATTGTTGTAATTTGTTTGAAGACTTCTAAGGAAACATTGAAAACTGTGGTATGAGTATTTAAAAGATATTTAACATGAATATTTAATGTAAAAATTTTCAGAAGATTTAAGTTCTATCATTCAGGTCATAAATTAATTTAAGTAGCAGGCATGGTACATATTCAGTAGGTGAAGTTTATCCTTCTAGTATTTATCACATTGCTCAAACATAAGGCATGCACTTTGAAGTAGCTTGCTCTGGCATCCCTCTAGATGACCAGCTGCACTGGAAAAGAGTAAATGAAATACATGGTATTTAAGGATTCAAAAGGCACATTCTGGTCATGTGCATAACACTAGATTGCTTGCCAACTCCAAGGAATTAAAGCAAATAGGAACTGATGACGTAAAAGAATATATACTACTGTTAAAGAGAATAGTCAAAAACTTATTTTTATAAGAAAGAAATGAGATGTATTAAAATTCTCTCACTGGCAATGCAAATATAGTATGAACAATGAATGTACAGTGGACACAATCAACAGCATTGACTGCCTCATATTGCAGCAGTGGGAATCAGATTCTGCAGAAAATGGGGTCTGGAACACCCACTCACTCTAGAGCTCAGAGCTGGCTGGCACAGCTTCAAAACATGATGTATCTAAACTAGGAAGTTGAGAGGGCCACCCAGCTATCCTCATCTTCTATCCAGACACCCTAGCGTCCTACCCAGCTGTCCCATCTTTCCCAGACACGACGTCTCCAGCTCCCAGAAATCCCTCTCTCTAACCAGCCCATCTTCTCTCAGCCCTCACACCCAGCTTCCACCCAAATGCCCCAACAAACTGGCTGACCCAGTTTCCCAAAATCCAAAACTCTGACAACTTTCAGTCTCCACTTCTGGGGAAATGTACCTTCAAGAAGCTCATGTAATGTAATACAGAAGTTCATATTACGAAACTCAGAGGGAAACTCCATGGCTATGTCCACACGTAGATGCATATGTCAAAATAACTTAATTCGAAATAAGCTAATTCAAAATAAAATTGTTATTTTGAATTAACTTGAACTGAAATAAGCAAAACCCTCAAATCGAAATAGCAAGTCCAGGATTTGCTATTTCGAATCAGGAGAGGGGCACCATGGGAGGTGTGGCAACATGGCCCCCTCCCTGCACCATGCCCTCAACCAATATATAGAAAAAGGAAGGCAGAAGGAGAAAGGCAAAAGTGTTAATTCAAAATAAGGGTTATTTTGAAATAACACGTCCAAATGATGTTATTTTGAAATAACCATTTCGCTTTAACAGACGATTTGCATTAAAGTAAGTTTAAGCTATATCAAAATAACGTCTCTTGTGTCAAAATGACGGAGCTCGTCATTTTGAAGCAAGAAAATGTCATGTGGATCTAATCTTTTTCAAATCAAAATAACCAATGTTATTTTGATTTAAAAGATAGGTGTGGACATACCTCATGTTCTACTGCCCTCACTGTTTGAGGCTGAGTGTGTCAATGTTAAACAGATGTTTTTATTCATATAAAATGGTCCGCAAATAATTCAGCAAACTTATTTGCACATTGTAAAAGTATTTTCTTAAAATGACCTATGCAGTTCAACAAAATTTTACAGATGTGTGCATTTCTTGAGTACACTTTAGTGGGATTGGTCCATATAGATGAAGTAATTAAATGCAGCAGTCTATACAATGCTTAAAAGGTTTCTAGAATATTGTGTTCTTTTTAATACACAGAACAGTTAAAGTTCATAGTGGGCATGACTTCAAAAAAAAAACATGCTGTGAACTTAGTTAAACCAATTACTTCTTGTACTTCTCAATGTGTCCAGAGTTATAAATGTGATTCCCCTGCTCATGTACATGCACTCTCCCTAGCTCCCATTGAGCTAGCATGAGTATAAATAAGTACTTAGCCATAACGGCACAGTTAGCACAGTGAAGAGGTGGCTGAGCCATGCTAAGTACAAGTCAGCCTGAAACCAGTGAGCATATTCTTGGCATGGCTCAGATGTACTGTACCTCCACTGCTGCTGTCCATGCTACTGCCACTACACAAATATTGTCACTTGTGCTGTCTTGATGAGAGCTAGCACAAGCACATGCACATGACCAGAGGAATCACTCTCCCAGCATATAGCGTAGACATAGTCTCTATTGGTGAGTAACTTGAAAGGATGGGCCAGAAAACACATCCAAATAATAAAAAGTATTAAACTAATTTTCAAGGGGCAGGTAAAATGTTTAAATAATAATGTGAATATAAGCTTAAACTATTGCTTAACACATACCTTTTTTCCCTGTTGCAAAGCAATCAGAATGGCCAACCTTAAGGAGTCAAAAATCATGATTCGGGGTGCAAAAATCATGAGATTTTTTAAAAATATAGTTTTTGTATTCTTTTTATCTGCTTTCTGGTCTTTAGAGCCTGTAGAGTTCATGTTTTGAAGCCCTTCTCTCTGAGCATGAGGATTAGAAATTCTTTAAAAAGGAGCTGATGCTTTAAGAAGAGCACAAAATATTATGGGATCTTGTTCAGGACTTATGGGAACATGGGACTGGCTGTAATGGCATAGCAGACTTTGGTGGTCCAAGGCAAGAGGGGGCATCCCCTTGTGAGACCAGCCCAAGGATCCAAGTTTGTGGCTTCAATTGGTGCCCCACCTGTGAAAGACAGATTGAAGGGTCCTTGAAATGAGGAACCAATTGTCCAAACAGAGAAACACAGAGTGACTGAGACTATGATTGTCGGCAACAATGGTGGAGAAGACTTTCGTCAACACACCAGAATGGTGGCAGTATTGCAGGGGAGGCTCCAGAACTGAAAATGGGAATGTCCTACTGTAAAATGAAGAAATTTTGGATGAGCTAGGTGGATGTCGAAGTAAAAATATGCATCTTTCATATCAAGAGTTTTGCAGGTCTCTACGGAAGAGTCTAAACAGCTTCTTAGGTGGATGTTGGGGGAGAGTCAAGGGAGCAGAAGTGGTAGCGGTGGAGTAACAGGGTGATTGGGTGCATGGTTAATGCTTAGGTGGCACCTGTGGTCATTGGAAGTAGGACTGGTAGGTGGTGCAGGAACAGAAAAGATTAGCTCTGCTGCCTGTAAGTTAGAAACAGTGTATAGATACTGAGTGATGACAAAGTGGTGCATGAATCTTTGAGAGAGTAGAAGAATACATCCATCTTACTGCTAAAAATGTTTTTGATTGTCAAAGAGAATGTCCACAAGTGTGGTTGGAACTTCTTCTAGGAAATCTGGAGGATTAGAGCCAGAGGTCTTGGTGAAGTACACTTGCAGGATGCAGTGTCAACAGCATTGACCACTGTTTGGAGGGTCACCTTGGCAGTTAGTTTGCTCTTATTTGGGAAGGGAGTCAGGGAGGCAATAGTAGGAAATCTGTATCCTTAGATGGAGCAAAGTAACATCACTCAGTGCACTTTGGAGTAGGGGCACAGAAGGCTGGAGTTTGCCAGACAGACTGAGCTGGTTCAAGGATGGCCTTGTGGACAGGGAAGGTTGTCTGAGAAGGCCCAGGCAGCTGCAAAATGCAGAGAAGCTGGTTTTGCAGATCCTTGATTTCTTCTACCATGAGGTTGAAAGCCACATACTGAAGCAGGTTGTGATACTGGCTATCATCATCCAAAGTGTGAGGGAGGGAAGGAAGAATGAGTGCTTTGTTAGAGGATGACAAGTTTTTGGCAATGATTGGCAATTCAGGTAGTGCCAGTTGTACGCTGATTTCCTCTGGTTTGTCATAAATGGAAAAGGGATGTACTGCTTCTAAGTGACAGCCAGTAGGGCAGCAATGGTTGTACTCAGTAATCCCAGAAGGGATGCCAGAAAGGCCAAAAGAACCATACAGGTCACTAGGCATTGGCAGGCCTTCGGAATAGTCAAATCATGATTTAGCAGAAAGACCATATATGGGTAAATAGAGCAGTTGTTACTGAGGATTTAGTATGCAACAGCATACAGATGAGAAGAGGGGTCCAGCATGGAAAACTACTTGGAGATCAGTCTGGCAAGGTGGAAATGTCAGTGCAAAGCTCATGAAAGCAGTGTGCTGCTCTGTTAGAGCAGGAGAACAGAGAGGGAAGCAGTAAGGTGTCTAGGAGACCCAAGCACACAGGAATCCAACATATGGAAGCATCACCTCGGCCATGTATGGACATCAGCTGTGCCAGGTTACCCAGTCAGTGGAATCAGGGATAGCAAACTGGAGAGGTCCAGCAGTGGTGATGGTGGACAAATGACCATGGCAGAAAGTGGTGCATAAGGTGCATTGTGGTGTTTTGTCTTGTGCTCCATTTGAGGTTTCCTTGGAGCCGGAGTAGCCAGGAACATGTGATTATTTCTGAATAAAGCTCAGCCCTACACACAGAATCAACATAAGACTTGTACTCCACTTAAATCCCCCTTAAACCCTGTTTTAATACCTTTAACATGATTTAAGTCAGGGGTTCTTAACCATTCACAGGCCCTGCAACCCCTACAGCAATACATGGTAACCCTGCACTCCCACCAAAAATAATTAATCTGTCATGATGATGTCACATTTGAAGAATATTTGGTGGGCATTCTATGTTTAAATTATATGTTACTTCCACACACCTTGGACTACCTTCCTGCACCCCAGGGAGTGCAGGCACCCCAGGTTAAGAATCCCTGAGGTAAGTGGTACAAAGGTGTTGTGCCAGAGGCCTAAGATAACACATACATTGTAACACGAGTAACATTTCTACAGCATTTCTCCTAAGTGAATGGTTACACTGGGTCAAGCGCTATCAGACTGAGTGAATTTTGTAATCACCAAAGAGTTTTCCTCTTTTCTTCCTCTCCTTTCTTTACTCCTTTGCCCATTTCTTCTTTCCAGCGGTTCTGATTTTAACTCTGCTGGTTGGCTACAGTTCACTTGTGTTTATTTTCAGACCACCTACTTTTATTACTACAGGGTTGGTATAATATCATATGAAATCCATTTCAAAACCAACACAGATGAGGATTAATAAATTTACGCAATGTGTTGACTGTGGATCTGTGCAAAAAAATGTACAGACCACTGGTATACGGTGTTACCATTTATCATTGAAATATAAGACATGGAAATTGGCACAGAATCAAACTGTCTTCAGCCTCACTTAGTACTTTTGCCCCTCCCCCATGACTGGCAGCAGTTTCACCCCAAGCCACTCTAACATCAGACATTCAGTGACTTGAACCTGAGTTTTCCAGGTCCCAGACCATTGCCTGAGACACTTAGGCTATGTCTACATCTGAAATTATAGTTTAGACTTGCTAGTCTGAACGAAATAAGTTTGAGGTTAGTCCAAACTAACCTCAGGCTAGTTTGAACTAATCACAGACTTTTTAGCTTGAGCTAACCACACATTCTAGTTCAAACTAATGTTCAGTTTGAACTAGAACGTGCGGTTAGTCCGAACTAACCCTTAGACTGGGTCTTGCCCGCGCCTAGTTTGAACTAAAGTTTGACCTAAACACAGGTCCAGACTAGTGCCAGCTCTTACTAGTTCAGACTAAGCTTTGCCTAGTCCGAACTAAGACATTTCTTAAATTTGGACTAGGGAAAGGCTAGCATAGCCATGGGCTAAACTAGTTCAGACTAAGCTTCTTAGTTCGGACTAATTCAGCAGTGTAGACATAGCCTTAGAGACTCTACTTTAATTCAGATACAAAAGACAGAGTTAAATTTGAGCTTTTGGCTATAACATTTTGTTTCTGTACTTGTCAGTGGTTGACTTCTCAGTACCAGCATTTCATTAACACTACTTTATCTCATGAAATATATGACAATTACTAAATGGAAACTGATTGTGTGTAAAGGTGGACAAATCACTTTCTGTAACTGGTTTCTTATCTGTAATGTTGGGATAATAATACCTAGTTAGGGCTATATTGTACAAATTGCACAAATCTCCATGTAGAGAACAGTGAAGTGCCACACAACCCTGGAGAAGCACCAGGCTTATCTTGTGCACATACAAACTCTCCTGGGCGCTGGGTACTCTACTGCGTCATCCATTAGGATGGTGCAGGGTGCCTCTTTGTTACACAGGTCTAGCTCTGTGGTCTAAGGTGGAGACAGAGTTGTGGCCTCTTGCTATGTAATTAGTTCCCAGAGGAGGCAATAACAGCATCTCACAGGGATGTTATCAAGGCTAGTTAAGGACAAAATTCTGCTCTCAGTTACATGTATATCCATTAGTGGGTGTGTATAAAATAACAGCAGAAATTAAAACTGCAAAATAGACTTTGATAAAGTCAAGGGAAGAAATCAGCATGGGGTTTGTGGCACAGTGCAAAAAGACTCCTGTATAGATCAGTTACCCCACTTAAAAATAATTACTTTCACCTTAACCAAAAGACATTTGTCATTGTAGATCAACCTCAGTCCAACAATGTAGAATTAGCTATGCTCAGGTGCTCACAAAGTTCAGCTGCAATCTCAACAAGACAAACAAGCCTGGACAGATTATCAGTTTAATTCTGTAATACCACACAAACATAATGCCTTTGGTATGCAAAGTATTCAATAGGACCAATATGACAAGTCTTCTCCTGGACAGTTTACATTATGTAATATCAGCATTATTCCATAAATGGGAGTAAAAGACTACTAGGTGGGTGATGTAATATCTTTTTTTATTGAAGCAATGTCTGACCAAAAAAAGCTTTCAAGTTTACACTGACCTGAAGAAGCAGACCTTCCATGTAAGCTCAAAAGCTTGTCTCTCGTACCAACTGAAGTTAGTCCAATAAAAGATATTACCTCACCCACCTTGTCTCTCTATCTCATGACCAACACAGCTACAACAATACTGCATACAACTATGGGAGTAAATATATTAATGAATGTTCAGGCTACAGTCCATACTTTTCAATCGGAGATTAAAAAAAATTACCACCTAATTAGCAAACAGCTGTGGAAAGATTTAATAAAATGTATATGCCCTGATTAATGTGACTAAACAAGGACCTAGATAATTCATATTATGAACTAAATGTACTTCATACATTGTAGGTACAGTAACTCCATTATGACATTGTCATTAGATAATGAAAAGTCCTTTGCGTCAAAAGGGTATTCTTATTTGAGATGATACAGGATGTGAGATTTAAAGAGATGGTGATGAACAGATTTTTTTTTTAATAAATCCACATGTATTCAATTGTATAAACAAAGAGGTTTCATGCATCTCCTACTATCCCCCAGTTTTGATTTTACTATGATAGACTCACTGGACTGACATTTATAGTTACAACACATTCTTTTGAGTTTTCTGGATAACAGATATGGACAAAGTATTTTTTTAAAGCACCTATAGCTCACATTTTCTCTCTATTAGATTGTTATGAATTGTACCAAATTGCAATCAATGTACTCAAATTCTGTTTTGTTACTTGAAAACAAATTTTGTTTTGTTTTTGTTTTTTTTTTTAATTTGCCCAACTATTTACAGGAAAGCAGTTATGGAATATTTTGAACTTTTCCTTACTGTAAGAAAAATCAGGCCTCCGTTTTACAAAATGTACAAATAAAACATTTGATTTACAATCCAATAAATATATACATTTAATTTTAACCAGTGCTTACCAGCTCAATAAAACAAGTGATGCTAACATCAGATATTAAAAAAGGACACCCCAACCCTTAAATTGAAAAGAAGAAGGCAGGTAGAATGGAGCTGATAATCTGTAACTGAGTCTTTAAATGTCATGTTGTATATTTGTTTAAATAAAAAGCAAATGCACACGGTTAGTTTTCTACAACACCGGGTTCTCAGCCGCTGTGTCAGGACACATTACTGTGTCACTACACAGAAGCAAGTGTGTTGCAGAGAGCCAGAGAGGTGGCTGGATTTAGCCTGAGGCTGGTGGGTAGGTGTGTCCGGTAGGGTCACAACATGACACCAATTATGTGGTGCTCTCCAAAAGGTTGAGAACCACTGCTCTATAAGGTTGATGTATATGTGTCTGTGTCAAGAACTGATTAAAGTCACTTACTAGAGAAGTATATTGTAAGTGATATTTATACAACATAGTACAAATTATGCAGGCCAACAAAGAAAGAGTACAAAGTTGCGCGCACACACACACACACACACACACACACACACACACGGATTAAAGTATAATTTGGTGGGCCTTTGAACCTTCCTAAACTGGTTGGCCCCCTCACACCAGCGTGGGCCCCCTTCACACACCTCAGCTACTGCCCCCAAACGCCTAGTCCACCACCGCAGCTACCGGCCTCCATGCACCTACCCCCCACCCCAGCTACTGCCCTGGACACCATCCCACTGCTGGTCCCCCAACCCTTCCTCAACCCCCCACCACGCTGCATTGTCTTCACCCACTGCCCTGGGCTGACCCCTCCCCGCACCATTTCCCCACCAGGCCAGCTCACCTGTCCCCAAACCAAACCCCCCCATGGCCCACTTACCTGGCCACCATGTCACTGGAGCAGCCCTACCTGGGCTGAGACTCTGGCCTGTGCCTGCTCTGACTGAGTATGCTCAGTGAGAGCAGGCTCAGGCTGGAACCTCAGCCTGGGCTGGGGCAGCTTCCCTGCCTCCTGGAACACAGAAGAATGCCATTCCAGGATCTGCTATTTTTAGGGGCTCAGCATCTGGGCCCATAAAAACAGAAAATGGAGCCAGAATGCTGTGTTCTGGGGCCTGCTATTTTTAAATGGTGGGCCCTGGAACACAGTGCTCTTGCTCCATTTTCTACTTTTAGGGACCCCAGAACACTGAGCCCCTAAAATTAGTGGGCCCTGGAGCAGCATTTTGGTGTGCTCCAGCCTAGTTTTAACCCATATTACAGAGGGGTTACTAGTCGTTGGTCCAAGTCATTTTTTAAGCTTTGATCTGAATCATGCTATATTCCCTGACTTACACCTTAATCAGTGTTCCCATGTAAGCTTTCAGGTACAGTTGCTTCATTGTACAGTGCCTCAGAGGAACAAAACAGATGCACCTCACTTAACTGAAACAGGAAAAACAGGTAAGTACCAAGAGCAAGCAGTGATGGGAACCAAGGCACAATTACAATAAAAGGGTCATGGATGCATTTTCTTTTAAAAAAAACTACAATACTAACCTAGAAATTGCTAGTCTGAAGTTCTCGTATGGTTTTATTTTCTTCAGTTACTGATAGGAGCCTACAATTTAACCCCAGCTAAGCAAAGGATCCCCCCACCCCAAGCCCTTTTTGTCTGGAAATGTAATCAGAATGGTTTGTACAGAAAAGACATGTTCTTTGGCCAACAGAATGTGTTATAAAATCTAAAACATGGTGGTTTTTATTTATAGTTCAAAGCAAAATAAGCTCACAGAATTTAATGTTTTTTCAGTCAGACCTATTTGCAGGAAACCAAAGACCTGGAGCCAAACTGGCAGCAGAATGTGTTATAAAACTTCAAATTCACAGTATGTCTTTAAGCAAAAGATTAAAATATAAAAGGAAATCCTTTTTTTTCAGAGTTCAGAATTTGCCTTTGGGCAGTGCTCGGCAGAGAAGACCACTGTCTATATACATAGACCCAGTGAATTTTCCTCTTCTATCACGTAGAGTTTCCTATTCAGTTCATTTTTTGTCACAGTACAGCGTACAGGGACCTTCTTCTGATGGCCCCATTGCCCAGCTGGGTGGGGGAGGCGGAGTCAGCAGGGGACCAGAGAGTACTGTCACTTTTTCTTTTTTTAAACAAAAAAAGCAAAGTCCATGTCCAGTTTCAGACTTTGATTTCCTTGGGTGCAAAAAAAAAAAAAAAAAAAGGGTAGCAGCTTCTATTTTCTGAAGGAAGGCAAAAGACAGTAAAATAGCCCCTAAAAAATAACTGATTTGTAAATGTTTGGCTTAAGTTCACATTCAGAAACACTTGCCTTAAAACACTTTTCCTAAAATGACAACGTATGTTCAGGCATCAGTCACCTAACTTGATTAGCACCACTGTTTCTCTGACACAAATAAAACTTGTATGCAACCTCTATTCCTACTCTCAAGCAATTCCAAACTCATCGCTATCTGCCATGTAACTCCCTCTTTGATTGGGACCTGAGGTGCAGCCCTAAAGAAGGGTCATTTCACACCTTGGACTGCTGCAAGAGAAGGCATACCTTCTCTGAAGCACAATTCCTCTAAAATGCCTGTCCCCCACTGGCCTTGGGAAACTGAGGCAAGGTATGTTATTACAGCCCTTTACAGAGAATTGTTCCTTCTCTTCTAATTTCCACCTTCGCTGGGCATACTCAGCTCCCTCACAGATGCACATAGGGAGGGAAATGGAGTTAAGGAGTCTACCCCTTCCTATTCCCTCTCTACCCAGATACTCAATCAGGGTGGGAAAAAAGTACTGGGCAAGCAAGTCACTATTTTTCTCCCAAGACCCAACATTCAAAATCTAAGTGAATCTGCTTCACAAACAGGATGCTCAGACACCCCATTAAAATCAGGACTGTCCTGATATTTAATCCTTTCCCACATGTCCTGATTGATGTATCATCTGTGTACCATTTGTTTTAATATTCAAGACTCAGGTAAATATTCAGTTCCTAGCCACTATGGATGGCTCCAGGAGTGAAAGTAAGGGAGAACATCTATTTTTAGGGGGAGAGCATTCCGGGGCCCTCTAAAAATAGGGTAACATGCTGGAATGCTGCATTCTGGGGCCCCCTAAAATAGATGAATGCGCTGGAATGCAGCTTAGGGAAGGGGCTGAGGTGAGCCCAGCCACCACTCCCCCCTTTCCCGGTCCCTGCGCGAGCCCTGCCCATTCCTGCTGGGCTCGGGTGGCACGCTCAACTGGACCCAATCTCTGGCCTGTGTCCCCTCTTAGCTGGTGCTGCAGCATCCCTTCCCCCAGCCCAACTCCGTGGCCATGTCAGCGACGCAGGTAATTGGGCTGAGGGAGGGGTTGGGGACAGTCAGGCAGCTGGCAGGGAAAGTGTGGGGAGGGTGTGATGGGAAAAAAGGGGCAGGATAGTGTGCTGGGGAGTTGGGGAGCTGAAGGAGGTGGAGTGAAGATGGGGGAGCTGGGGGTGAGGGGTTAGGAGGACTGGAGTAGGCACATGGGGGCAGGGAGCTTAGGGAATGGGAATTGGGGCTGAGGAGGACATGGGGAATGAGGGATCTGATGGGTGGCAGGTGTCTTGGGGGCAGGCATTTGGAGGGCAGCAGCTGGGATGGTGGGAAGTAGATGGGGTGTGTGAAGGGGGCCCAGACTGGCATGAAGGGGGCCCAGAAATTTAGGAGAGTTTCAGGGCCTGCCAAATTATACTTTAAACCCTGGGTTGCCCCCACACTCCTGAGTCCCTGTGGCAGCCAGGAGCTCTGCAAACCCCACCGGGTTCTCCTGTGTACTGTTGCAGCAGCTGGGAGCTCCAGGTCCCTTGATTCCTGTGGCATCAGGAAGTGCCAAATCCCCATGCCTGTCATGCCAAGATAATAAGGATATGAAGAGCAAACCATTTAAATTAAAACAATGGACTAATTATCAATTTATGTCTACCATATAAGTGACATTATATTGTAATCGCTGAAACTTTGCATATACTATTGCTATTAATACCATAGTTTTAATCATATATAATGTAATGTATACCACATATCACCCTGCTCCTTCTCCCACGGGTCCCAATATTTTACCGTTGCAATCTGGTCACCCTATTCACAAGTTGGCAGAATGCAAGGATCTGCCTTTTACTGGGATGCAGGGTACATACAAGGACCAGAATACCCATAACTATGCAACTTCCAGAAGACTGGACTGCTACCAAAGTAGACTTTTGTGATCTAAGGATGATTGCAGCCCACACAGAACATCTCTGTGTACAGCCACTTTACACACAGAAACCAGAATTTGAATTAATGGAAAGATTTCAGCTATATCACTCAAGTTCTGATGATGCTGTCATAACCTCAGTAAATAGTTAATAGTGACATAACCAGAAATCGCTTACATTATACACAGTACTTCTGCTATTCTCATCTTATACATTCAAGGCAAGTCTACACTACAAGATTCACAAAACAAACAAGGAGTCCTGTGGCACTTTGAAAGATTAACAAATTTATTTATTGCAGGAGCTTTTGTGGTAGAAAATTCCACTTCGTCACATGCTTTGAAGATCAGGAACTTAAAGAATGGAAGGAAAATAAATGGAGGGAAGTGAGAATCACAGATCAGGTCACACTATTACAGCAAATGAAGACAATGGTTTAGATTCAAACACTAGGGAACTTCATATAGAGGAAGGTGAGGTCAAATCACCTGTTGCAATAAGAAAAAAAATCCATAGTAGTTATTCAGCCCTGAAGCAACCATGTCAAATTTGTATAGGAATTGTGATTCTGCAGTTTCTCTTTGAAGTGTCAATTTGTTTGAGAAAAGCTTGAAAATCTTGAAGAGTTCCCCTATTTGTTTTTGAAAGTTGTGATTTATGTCGTCATGTTCCAGAAATGCCCTCCCATCTTATATATTGGACAAACAGGATAGACTCTGCGCAAAAGAATAAATAGACACCAGTCTGACATCAGAAATTACAACATATTCTTTTTCAAGTGCTGCTCATATACATTCAGTAATAGATATAGCTGTGCCGCAGTGCACGGTTGGTCGGAAACCTTTTTGCCCTAGCCTGTCAGGAAAGGGCTGGCAGCCACCGCCCGCTCACCACCCTGTGGTTATATATATGGCTGCTGCCCAGCCCCTCCTCAGTTCCATTTTTTCCACCCTCAGCGATGGTTCTAGGAACAGCCTGCTCTTTGCGATCACGCAAGCAGCCTGTCTCTGCTTTTTATGAGCATCCAGCTTGACTGGGAACACCTTTTTGTGGACGTCGTTCCACAGAAGAGCACTTCTCCTATTGAGTGTCCAACCTTGGAGCAGAAACACCACTCCTATTCGCCACCCACCATGCCTGGGTTTAAACCTTGTGTGGCCTATGGCAAGGCCTTCCAGCAGGATGACCCCCACAAGAAGTGCATCTGATGCCTGGGCGAAGCCCACCTAGTCACTGCTTGCTCCATCTGTCAGTCCTTTAAACCTCAGACTATTAGAGACAGGGAGTAAAGGCGCCATGCGTTGGCCTCAGGGCAAGTGTGGCAGCCTACCCCCAAACGTTCGGGGTGTCCTTTGGTACCGCATGCTAGTTTGGCACTGGAGCCCTCCCGCCACCACTCTTCCAGAGATTGAAAGAAGACTAGCTTGGTACCAGTGTTGGTACCAAAGTGTTGGCGCCGATCTCGGTCCCCCACATAGGGGTCACCACGGGATCAACAGGAGTCGGTGCCAGTCCCTGCCATCCCAGAGGCCTTTGAGGCAGTGAAGACACTCCTCCTCCTGCCAACGCCTCCCACCCCAGTACCCCTAAGGAGAGGAGCAAACCAGCCCTCACTTCTGGAGTCTTATTGGCCCGGAAGCGGCACC
Source organism: Podocnemis expansa (assembly GCA_007922195.1). Taxonomy (NCBI): domain Eukaryota; kingdom Metazoa; phylum Chordata; order Testudines; family Podocnemididae; genus Podocnemis; species Podocnemis expansa. The sequence goes on along the minus strand of ML682057.1, from coordinate 3,611,797 downwards.
GGACACTGACTCCAATCTCAGTGCTGAGTTCCCTATCACTGGAACCTGCCATGCAAGAGGGCCGCAGCACTGCCAAGTCCTCCCCCGGCACTCTGTTACTCTGTGTTCACCAGCACCACAGTCTCAGTCTGGAGGAGGATGCCTCGAGGGGGGAGTAAACGGCCATACCAACGGCCTTTGGAACCATTCCCAAATAGGTACTGGCCTCATGAATGGTCTCCTCAGGAGACCCCAACAGGTCCCCTCAGTACCACTTTGCCCAGCTCGGCACTGGTTCCTCCGGCACCGGACAGAGCCTTAAACCCCATGCCCTGTTCCTACACCCGACTCCCTAATGCATAAGGGCAGCCCAAAGCCTTCCTTATGCCTTCCAAAACTGTTCCACTGGGAGTATTGGCATTTTAAATTTATTTCCTCTTAGTGATGGGCCTCTGGCCCTATCATCTAGCGGGGGTCGCCAGCTACTCCCCATTTTCAGGACAGCACTGTGCGCCCCATCGAAAGCACTAGGAGGAAGATACCTGCCCTGCGGAGAGGCGTGACCCTGACATAAGATCCCAACACAGGGTACTACCTTCCTCCCTCTAGAATCACCTGGTGATCCCAACAGGAACCACAAGGACCCCTATTGGTGGGGGATGGCCCCTCCTGCTTTTTCTACAGTCAAGTTCTTCAGGGTTAGGGCTGGAGGAATCATTCTCTCCCTCTCCCTCTCCCACCCATAGGATAATGCACGTTTCAGGTTATCTGCGAGGGCTGTAAGCCTGGATTCCCTGCATGTATGACCACACGGGAGTTGTCTCCCAATGGTTTCTAAACTCCCTTCCCCTTTCCTGGGAGGGTGCTCCCCTTTCAAAGGCTATGTGGAGTTTTCTCAGGGTGCTTCCCTTCGCGCTACTCCTGTGAAGCTTCCTTCTTCCCTGTCTGGAGATACTTTTTTCCTTCATGCAGCTCGCAATTCCTAGCCGCCAGGCACTCATTTGTTCGGGCCTTGGGTGATTGCCACTTGTTCCGAACAAACAAGATTAGGCAATAAGGGAATTGTCACAATCCCTATTAATTGACCTATTGTTGGGGTGGGTCTAGTGTCCTCCCTTCCCCTCTTCTTCCCAGACCAATCTAAGTCGCCCACCTCAGGTTCATAAGGCTCCATCAACTTGGCTATGTCTGGCCTCAGGATTTCAAATTGAGAGATCAATGAGATAGTAGTTTATGTCTGTTTAAGGGGAAATTCCCCACGTACACATGCCTCATATCCCATGATTAGAGGCCTTGTATGTTGTCATCTCTCTGCACAGTTATACCTTTCCCTATCTCATCAGGCTGCCCCAGTCCCCAGAGGCTAGCAAGCTTTGACGATTTTTCTTCACCATAGGGTTCGTTTGCTTGACCTTCCTCCTTCCTCTCTCTCTCCACTTGGAAGAGAAATTCTTAACCCTTTTGAGAAGTCTCCCTAGCTTTGCCAGTTACACAAACATGAACTGCTGATTGGAGTATGGCTTGTGTATTGATAGAGCGGACTGGGATAACCTGGAGTTCCCACAGCACTGACTCCATTTTCCCTAGTCCCCAGAAGGACATTGGGGTCTTGGAGGCAGTCACCCAGCGGCCTTCAGAGAGCCCTTCTATGGGTGAGGGAATGCACATATGAGCTAGCCCTGTTTTTTGCTCGCTGCTAAAGCAGATTCAGCGACGCCAGGAAATTATCAGATTCCTCTTAGATTGGTTGGGTGCTCTTTAAGCAACTCCCTTTTTCCTGATGCAGGACGAATATCTGCCTAATTCTAGGTTTGACCTGTTCCCATCTTACTCAGAAACCATCACATGGCCCAGGGGGTCCTCTGGTTTAACACCGACCTGCCCACTATTTTGCGGGGCAGTCGTAAGCCCTTTGTAAGGTACTGATCCATATCCAGGCCAAGTGGTGTTCTTCCCTTTCCAGGGGTTTGCTTATCTTCAGGGTGTTGTTTAATGGTGCCCTCACTCTAACGATGCTCGCAGTGCTGTAATCACCCCTGCTGATGTCCTTTCCTCTCCAGACACCTAATGGAGGGGATAACCCATATTCCACTAGATTCTATCACCTTCAAGAGTCTCTTTCCAGGGCTAGAGGTTCACCATCACAACTAGCTACCCCAGTCACATACCATGTCAGCTCTTGTATGCCACTCATCTCAGGGGCTTATGACCTTCGCCAATGGTCACCCTCCCTGTTTTCCTCCCTAGTGGCTGTGCCCTCAGTGAAAGAAAAAACAACCAACCAACCAAACAAACAAAAAAGAACAAGAGAAAGTGAAGAAGGGGGGTGAGGGTGCACCCTACTATGGTGACATACACTCACCCCATCTTTGACTACCAGAGCTAACCTCCCCTTTGTCCCTTGTACCAGGATCCCAAAGCCCCCCCCCCACAGGGGTGGGGATTCAACCTCTTCAACCAGGGGTCTCACATTCAGGTCACTATGGTACGCTGACCTGAGGGCCACATCACTAAACCCTTCGCATATAATGATATTGCAAATACTGGTAACAATCATGTCGTTACAGATTTCAGGAAGTAGCTTGAAGGGTCACATGAGGCCCACAGGCTCTATGTTCCAGACACTGCCTTACACTGTGGTGCTTTAATTTTGTGGTCCCGAGTTCCTTGCCTTGACACCCGTGGCAAACTACGCTTAACAATGTGCCTTTAAGAAGGTACCTTTGGTCTCATATGCCGATCCAGGTCAGCTGCTGAGGTGTCGTGTCTTAACAGGTGGTTGCCTATCGCTTAATGCCTCCTTGTGACTTGTCTTGGCGGATCAGCAAGGGTCTTACTTCCTCTCTCTCTGCCCCCCCCCTTTCCCTCTTACTTCTTCCAGCTTCAGGTATTCGCCACCAGTAGACTGAGTCTTCTCTGGGGTCACACTAATTCCCCATCACCAGCTAACAAACTTCTTATAGACCTAATGCCAGAGAAAGTCTCCAGCTCATTTGCCTTGGCAAATGTGCGCTGCCAACTGCTTAGTTTCTCATTTGAAGATGCCGCTCCGATCATGATTCAGTAATTGAGATTTTGTTTTGATGTCTGATAGTAAGGTGACATTAGGACATCACTGCTCCTCGCGTCTGCAGGTCGGGGAGTACTCAAGTGACGTAGGCCTCTCATCTTTCCTCCTTGGGTCAGACTGCTCTATCCCAGTTTCCTTGCCTGGGCCATGGTCCTTATACCAATACTTTAGGTACTCCTTACAGACCTTTGTTACCTGGCTAAGGCGGGAAAGAACCAACTCCACCCACCATCCATCAGCACAGCTAGCAGTCACTTATTTACTGAATGTATCCGAGCAGCACTCAAAGAACTGTGGGTTACTTACTAGTAACTGTCTTTCTTCGAGATGGGCTGCTTGGATTCATTCACAACCCTCCCACCGTCCCCGCAACGTGGAGTTGGTGACTTTTAGGGACTGAGGAGGGGCTGGGCAGCAGCCACATATATTGCCACGGGGTGGCGAGGGGGCGGTGGCCATCAGCCATTTCCTGACAGGCTAGGGCAAAAAGGTTTCTGACCAATCATGCGCTGCAGCATGGATACACCTATTACTGAATGAATCCAAGCAGCCCATCTTGAAGCAGCACAGTTAATGGTAAGTAACCCACTGTTTTCCTTCCATTTTGTAAATTCCCCATCTTCAAAGCAACTGCTGAAGTGGCATTTTTCTCTCATGAAACCTCATGTGATAAATAAATTTGTTAGTCTTAAAGGTGCCACAGGATTCCTCATCTGTTTTGCTGAATTAAACTAACACAGCTAACCCTTTGGAACTTAATTACCAGATTAGGTTGACCTAAGTTACATTGCATACAGCCACCACAGTAAAGAAATGCCTTTGTGCATCCATGCTATGTTCCTTGTGTCTGCAGTACATGTCCTCACTAGCACTGTTTGCACTGATGCAGAAAGCAGTGCACTGTGGGTAGCTAGCCCACTGTTCAACTCACATTGCTCTAAAGAAGTGTGTTTTGGGAGAAGTTTAAAATGCCTCAGGGGGCAAATTAGTCATGCTGGAATGAGAGAGAACATGGTTTCAGCATTTTGTGGTGCAGTTTACTCCCTTGTATAATTTTATCTGCATCCTGTAGTTTTCTGTTGCTCTCTTCGAAAGCCCCACAAAGGCTGATCATCTGTGTGAGAAGCAGACAGCCTGAATAGCTATATGCTGAAGATCCTTGTGAGCAAAGGACACCTGTACTTGCCATATTTGCAGAGATGCCAGAGGAGCTGCCAGGAACATGACTCCTTTGACGCTAGCTTGCTGTGGGACATAGAAAGATGTTGTTGATGGCATTTGTGAAGCAGCTGAGAATGGTGGAGCACCAGTTCTGGGCCTGAGATATGAGCACTGAATCATGAGATCACCTTGTGGTGCAGGTATGGGAAGACAAGCAAAGAGTGCAGAACTTTTGGATGTGCAAGGGCTCAGTTTTGGATGTCTGCATGCAGAGCATGCCCCAGCTCTTTGGCACGGGACACCAAAACGAGCACTTCACTAACAGTGGAAACGTGAGTAGCAATCACTCCATGGCAGTGTCCATAGCCAGATTGCTACCAAACAGCTGGGAATCAGTTTGGAGTTGGGAAATCCACTGGGGGTGGGAGGTTGCTGTGATTCAAGTCTGCAGAACCATTAACTGTGTCCTTCTACAAAGGACTGTGATGCTCAGCAATATGTAGCACATAGTAGATGACTTTGCAGTAATGGGGTTCCCAAACTCCAGTGGGGCAACAGATGGCACTCATGTCCCTATTGTGCTACCAGACTACCTTGCCACATTGTACATCAATAAAAGGGACTATTTTTTAAATGGCATTGCAAGGACTGGTGGATCAGAAGGGACTTTTTATTGATACTGACACAGGATGGCGAGGAAGGTACATGTTCTTTAAGAACATAGGTCTGTTCAGAAAACTTCAAGCAGGGACTTTCTTTCCAGTCCAGTAGATAACCGTTGAAGATATAGAAACACTAACAGGGATCCCAGGAGACCCCGCCTACCCTTAATCCCATGGCTCATAAAGCCATACACTGGACACCTCAGGGGAAGAAAGGAAATACTTCAACCCCAGACTAAATGGGTGTAGAATAACAGTTGAATGTGCCCTTGGCTATTTGAAAGGTCACTGGCACTGTCTATTCATGAGAACAGACCTGACTGAAAAAAATATCATCCCAGTGGTTCCTGCTGTCTGCTGTGTACTTCACAATATCCATGGAGTGAATGAGAAAATTTCTGGTGGGGTAAATGGTGGAAGTGGAATGGCTATCTGCTGATTTTGAGCACCCAGATACCAGTGCTCAGGGAGGCTGTGAAAAAACATTTTAATAGTGAAGCACAGTAATGTGCATTGTTGTAGTGTGGTGTACCCAGCATTGTTTTATGTATCCCATCATGAATCTTGTTATGAGTGCCATGTGTGTAGTAATGTAACATGACAAACGCATGTATTGCTATTATATGTGAATGTCAGCCCCAGACAGCATAAGAAGAGCCCTGCAGATCCGCAGTTTTCTGCATCTGCACATGCGGGTACAGATAAACAAAGACTCATTGCTGTGGATTGACTCCACTTGCAGATTCTCTTTTTATTTTCTCAAAGTTTGACCTACTGCTGTAGCGCCTCTGCTGATCTGTGTCAGCAGCACTCAAAGGAACCAGGAATCACCCCAGCCAGTCCTAGCTCAGCTCTGATTGTGATCTGCCAACCAACCAGAGTCTCAGTCTGGGGACTGGAGAGCCACTGGTGGCCTTTGATCGGCTCATTCCCCATGATTTCCCTGCCCACTTCTTTTTTTTCTTGTTTGCAGTTCTCATACCGTGATGTCAATCAGAGATTTCATTGGTGGGCAAGGAAATCTGATTGACAGCATAGCCCGTGAACTGCAAACAAGAAAAGGAAAAAGTGGGTGAGACCCGTATGGGGAACGAACCAATCATATCCTGAAATGCTGACTGCAAGCCCAGGCTCAGTTGCAGATGGCGGTTACGGATGAAGCTAAAACTTGGCATGCGGATTTCAGACTGGATCAATGCTATCACTGAGAAGATGTAGATTGGATGCAGTTCCACATTTTTGCATCCACGCAGGGCTCTAAGCATAGGGTGCAAATGAATAATGATAACTTAAGTTTCAATGAAAAAAAACTTTTTTGAAAAGCCATGCAAGCAGACATATTATTGTTAAATAAAGCTATAAATGCAGGGAAAATAATGTTGAAAGGGAAGGAACAGTTATTTCCATTTTACAAATACATACCTCAACCATCTCCTTCAGGTCAGGGTATATGAATTGTGGAGTGGTGGGTAGTTCAGTGATGTCAGACAACACAGATTGTGTGTTGTGGGAGCATTGCATAGGAAGGTCCCAGAATGCCATTCTCTGTGGACTGCAAAGTAAGGCATGCATGCATCTGTTGAACATTAAGGCCAACAACAATCTCAAAATGTCTGTTTGCCACTTAAGAAGCACTAACTTCTCCTACTGCACACCCCTCTCCTTTACCCGTCCTTTTCTCCATACTGCTCTATCCCTATCCATTCAGTCTGAAAAAGTGATCCTCTGAGCCTTGTGCTTGGTATCTGAAGCTTCAGAGGCTTGCAGGATCTCTTAGAAAAAAATCATGATTTTGCATTCTCTTCCTTCCTCCTCTTTATCTGGCTAAGATGTGGATGGCGAGAAACAATCAAAGCCACATTTCCAGCTGCAAAATATATGATGCAGAGGAGTACTATTGTGAATATATCCACAAGATAAATGGAAAGTTGGTACACCAAACTCACTCCCCTGGATCCACACAAGTTACAGGCTCTACATTCTCACTTCTATTTGGGCTTCTTAGAAGATAGTGGCAGTTCTAGCCATTGTGGGTATGATGCAGAAAAGAGGCGGCACATTGGGAGGACAAGAGGTTTAGTGGGGAAGGGAATAGCAACTCACAGGCATGATTGTATATGGTGCTGTTTTATGGGGTGGTGGTAATTTTAGCTGATATCTCACTCCTGTGGGTAACAAAGGCTGAAAGGAAACAGCTTCTGAATACATCTGGCTGCAGACTAGGTCTGTGAGGTGCCAGCCCTCATGATGTTGTGGTGCCTGCTGAAGAAATTACTGATTAGCACGGAGAAGTGTCCTACTGTGACAAAAGAAATAAAGCACCCCACCCCAGAAACCTTTGTCAGAGAATTGTATACAACTTTCAGGAAAGTTTCCTCAAGATCTCTATGGAGTATTCAAAGGAAATCCTGGTGCCCTCTCTGCAAAACTGTACAAAGGAATGAGAAACAGATTGAAACTCTACCTTTGTCGGTTTTTCCACTATTTTTTTTTAGCATGATGTTAAAAAAGAGTAAATGAGCAGATGTGACTCTGCATACTTATCAGAAGTTTGTTCCCCCTGCATGAGGCTCATGTGTGCTAGACTGTAATGACTGTTCGGGAGTCAAAAATAAGTCTTGACTCACTGTTCCACTGGATTCTCCAGTTACCAGTTTCCCATTCTTCTCCTCCTCACTGTTCATTCTGGGGTCTTTGACTCTGACTCCCCTGAAGTATCTACAAGACTCTTGGGGGGTAGTGGTAAGGTTTCCACTGAGGTAGCATACAGCTCTTTGTAGAAGTGGCAGGTCTATGGCTCTGTACCAGGGCAATTATTAATTAACAGTTAACTACAAATTAATGTATCCCAATATTAGTATTTGGAGAACAAAATAAATCACTAGTTTTCTGTCCCCTGTGAAAAAGTTGTCTTGTACCTGGTGGGCCCTGCACTTCTCTTTAGTGATAGGTTTAGTTTCCCTCAGGCCTGGGAAAGGTCTTATGCCCCCTCAGGCAGTGGTTGTTTCTTCCCCCACACCTTGTACCTGTGGGGCTATTCCTCAGCATTCTGCTCCTTCTCTAGATCTGCTGTCTTTCAACCGCACCTTGCCTCTTCTCACCCTCCAGCTATCCCCTTTCCCTGGAGGGAAGGCTTTTTAAATAAGTCCTGGGCAGGGCCTTAATTAGCTCCAAATGTGCCAATTAACTTGGAGTAACCACTGCTCAGCTACAGGAGGAAAAGTGATTTGCTGAGCATGGGGCTGATATATTGGCCTTCTAGTACTTTCTGGAAGCCATCTAGAGTGACCCAGTCACTCCCCAAAATCACTGTATTTTAAGATTAATCATGATTTCTGAATTTTAAGTGTATTTTGAACTTTTAGTTTAATTGGAAAATTACTTGACTTTCAGACTTACAGGAAAGTGGTCATTACTAAAACTTCCAGAGAGATGACCTGAAGATATTCAGGAATTTATTCCACAGAAGTTTTTATTTGTCATTATGGGTGACCTCCAAAGATTTGGAGATCCTGTTAGAAACATCTTTAGCATTATTTATATACATTTATAGACTCTTTGATCAACAAAGTTGAACTGGAACTCTTGGAAGCACGGTATTTACGGTCTCCAATCTCCACCAGTCCCAAATATTACAGAAGAGGGACAAAAAAAGGGAAAGAGAAAGAAAGGAACTTAGTATCCCAAACCATCTAAGTTCAGTTTAGATTTGTTTGAGTTTGTCTCAAATGCTCGAGAAAAGTTCAGGTCAGTTCTTATCTGGGAGGAATTTCCACCCACGGGTTTATTTAAAGGCATTTTTATGAGAGTAGCCCAAAATGAAACAAGCAACAACAAAGAAAACTCTTTTAAAAATGTCAAGGCCACCACAAAAGAAAAACATCTGTCATGCAATTCTTTAGAAAGTTTCTTCTTTAATGATTTCTTTCTAGGAAATGCATAACCCAAACAATGTTTTATTATGTGGGAATAATTGGTTTCACATTACAGTGAAGTGATAAAGTGGATAAAATAGTTTAGAATTGCCTGGTTCAGTAAAAATAGTGAACTTTGCAATGTGGAAAATACACAGTTTTAAAAACAAACGCAAAACCCAGTTCAGATAATATGCGGTGTCGCGAGTGGGCTTGGGACAGGTTCAAGGATTCTGTGCAAGAAGCAACACCTGAGTCAGGAGTGAAGCAGACTACAACTTTATTAAAGATACAGCCAAATTAAACCCTGTCACTCACCATCACGAAGCCCAGGGGGGAGCCCTGTCCTGGCGTAAGTGGCTACACCGCCACCTTGGGGTGAGTGGCCCCCTTAGAGTGGACCGAGGCCCCAACTCACGGTGTCTTCAGACCCAAGAGAGACTCCCAACCCTCCTTCCTAGGGAATTTCATTTTATACCCCGACACAAACAAGTTAACATTGCTTATCAGCAAAAGCAGAAGTAAAGGAGACAGAGAAAAAAATGAGCTAGTTAAAGCAGTTTAAAATTCTTCCTCCACGGAGGGTGGGGGTGGGGGAATAAGCCACTTGTGTATGTGGTGACTTCCTCCTTTCCAGAGGAGGCTAAAAAAATTGCAGTTTGTAGCTGATAGCCCAATATAACTATGAGCTAGTTTAGCTGTCGGGGTCCACCACCCCCCTGGCCACCCTAAACTAACACATGACAATGACTTCCAGTAGGTGACCACTACATGTGGTAATTTGTTTTTGGAAAAATGTTAAGGTACAAGGATATTGCCATCATTGTAATACCAGTTGCTTCTCTCTATCTTCCCTTCTATGCTTAAATGCACACATTATATTGTTCAGAACTAAATTTTACCATTCTTAGTAGAGCTGAATAATATCTTTGCGTACAAGCAATCTAATTGACATGAAATATTGTCATCTTTTTTTCACCTAGGTGATAAGCCATTTTCAGGGTTTAGTGGGTTGTTCCTCTTAGCACAAGAAATTCACAAGAGTCAGGCATTTATTTTGACGCAAATAAATATACAAAGTCCTGTTTCATTGAATACAACAGGAATCAATCAACAGAAGATAGCTACTTTGCTCACAGTGCCAATCCTCGTCCCGTGCTCGCCATGTCCCATACATAGCAGCACCAGATAATGCCCCACCTCTTGTATTGTTTCTTAGGCTACATCTATAACAGCACTTAGACTTAAGTACTGGAGCATTTACCTGACCCCATGTGTTCCCTGCACTAATGATGTGTGTCCATATTATGCTATTATGGACATGTATACCTGCATCCACCCTGCAGCTCTTGTTCCACAACATTAGTGTTACTGTTCAAGATGCAGTATCCTGGGGTTACATGCATCCTGAAGAGAGACTGCATAAAACACTTTCCTGTGTTTTGGCACTCCCGTTCCCTGCCCTCTCACATTTGCTGATGGCAGCTCCTGATCAAGTCATTTACCCCATCCAAAAGTAGCTAGAAGACCTGTACCAATAAGATGATGATCTGGTTTGTTTCAGCTTTTTATTGCAGGACAAATGGTTATCAGCAGAGTGGGCAAATGGAAAAACACTATAGAGAATTTGGGCACAAACGTCTGACATATTGAAGATAGCTGACCTTCAGATTCAAAAACAATTCATTTAGCTTATAATACAGATACAGTGAATGCCAGTATTGCCATGTTAAGTTCCAAAGGGGTGGCCATCTCAGTGTAGTTCAGCAAAATGAAAAAGGACTTTTAAGACTAACAAATTTATTTATCACATGAGCTTCACAGGAGAAAACTGCACTTCATCAAATGCTTGAAGATGGATAACTTACAGAATGGGAGGAAAATAAATTCAGGGAAGTGTAAGTCATGAGATCAGGTCAGACTGTTTCAGTAAATCAAAGTAGCTGTTTCAATTCAAATAGTTTGGAAAAGCATATAAGAAAGAGGGGAGGTAGAGAGAAGGTAAAACCACCTTTTGTCATAAGAAAGCAAGAGATATTTCTATTTAAGCCCAAGGCAACAGCATCAAATTTTCATATGAATTCCAACTCCACAGTTTCTCTTTGAAGCTTTGATTTGTAATCACTTTGCTTATGTACGGCAATTAACATTTCTTTTATGGAGTGAGATTGAAATGTTCCGCTATTGTGTTTTGAATGTTGTTTCTGATGTCAGATTTGTGTCCATTTATACTTTTATGCAGAGACTGTCCTGTTTGTCCAATTTATAAGGCAGAGAGGCATTGCTGGCACATATCACATTGGTGGCTGAACAGGTGAATGAGCCCTTGATGGAGTAGTCGGTTTGATTAGGTCCTATGGTGCTGTCCTTTGTGCAGATATATTGACAAGTTGGCAGTGTGGTTTCTTGTAGGAGTATGTGCCTGCCTTAACATTTCTGTTGTCCAGTCAGTAGTTGCTGGTGAGTATCTGCTTAAGGTTAGAGTGCTGCCTATAAGTGAGGAGAGGTCTGCCTTCCAAGGCCTGAGAGAGTGAAGGATCATCTTGTAAGATAGGCTGTAGATCCTTGATGATGTGCGCTAAAGGTCTGAATTGGGGATTATAGATAGTGACCTGTGACATTCTGTTTTCTTTCTTGGGCTTCTCCTGTACTGGTTGACATCTGGGTAATGATCCGACTCTTTTGATCTGTTTCCTTACTTCCCCAGGTGGGCACTGTAGTGTTAAGAATATGTGATAGAGACCCTGAAGGTGTCTGTCTCTGTCTTAGGGATCTGGGAAAACAATCTGACCTAATCCCATGACTTGTACCTCCCTGCATTTATTTTCCTCCCATTCTATAAGTTCCCCATCTTCAAGCATCTGGTGAAGTGGGATTTTTCCCCACAAAAGCTCAGACAAATAAATTTTGTAGTTTTTAAAAGAGCCACAAGATTTCTTGTTAGCTTTGCCATCAGATGTCCTTGTCTAGCCCATTGCTTCTGATGAAGAATAACCAGGACAGCATGATGACCTACATAATTTTAGAATGACTTTCTACATTATTTTGGAAACCTAAGATGCCCAGTAGTGGCTTCCCAACTTTTGAATGAGCAAATGGGTCTTTACAGAGTGCTTTGAGGAGTTCGCAAACACCCAGTGCCAGAACACTCAATGCAGAGAAATCATACTGGTATAAAAGTGGGTTGCTATTGCCCTCTGGAAGGTGGCAACAGCAGACATCTCAGTATTCATTGTGACCACCTTTAGAGTTGAACGTTTCACTGTTGGAGTAGTAATTGCATAGACCTTCAAGACAATATACACTATGATTTACTTACAGGCAGTTCTCATAAGAAAAGTTGCAGAAATAATAACTATGCTGTATGGGAACGGGCGGCGGGGTAGGGAGAGAAGTCTATTGAAATGCCCCTTTACCCACTTTTTCATTGCAAACTGATACTGTTACACTGCCTTGCCATGCCACAGTTTGAGTTGTGTACCTACCCATGCTCTTCAAGCACACTCGTTTACTTGTGCCACCTCACCTTACATCAGTTTCTGGATTTAGATGTTTATAACAGTGTCTTTTGGCACACATACACATAGATGTACCCAGATACAATCACTAGCGAATGCGTATCTGTAAATGTACCCTCAGCCATTTGCTATTTCCACTGCACTATGATGTCTGGTAATAGGACTGCTTAAAGACTAAGTTATTCCTCAGCATAACCTGGCAGCAAATAGGCTCTAAGGAGATAAAAATCATAAAAAATTGAATACATATCATAAATACTTTTAAATTTTCCCACTGGGCTGCCATGCCATTGCCTTTTCATTTGTATCCATCCTGAGAACACACACTTTTAAAATACCCACAAATAAATTAATTAACTGTCACCAGCTTAGATCTTTAATGCCATTGTTTTACATATTGAAACAACAAGTTTCGGAGACTCACAAGTACTTTCCTAGAATTAGTAACCACAAGATATTGCTGCCGATTCTCCTTGTCCTAAACTTTCCTATTATTTTGAAATTCAAGTAATACATTTCTATGGGGCAGAGAACATTTCTTATGTGAAGCAACTGCCCCACTCCTCCTCTTACTCCTACAATAGCAAAACCACTGTATCTGAAAATTTGTTAGAGGTTGAAATCCTCTCTGAATTTCTTACGTTATGGAGCCAGAAATTAAGCATGACAAGTGGATTAAGGTTTATCTTTATTCATAAGAAAAGCAATTTTATTTCCACCAGTTAACCATGCAAAATTCCAGAGTTATAAAACAGAATAGTCCTAACAGTATAACATATTGAAGTTTTGTGACCATGGGTCTTTTTCTCAAATTATCCTGAAAAAAACAAACTCTGCAAGGAAGTGTTTATAAAAATTTAATGAAAACTACTTGCTGGAACTTTCCATCTGTAAGGGTATGGTAAGCTGGACTCTCCAATCTGCCAGTATATCTATTCAACACCCTCATTCAGAATGAGAGAGGTCTTCATTCAATTTAGTTAAATTTGCTTCCAAAATGAATTAAACTAAACTGAATTAAGGTCACTTTAATTCTAAACAGAATCCACACAGGGATTTAATGAGATTTAACTAATCCATTTCATACTCACTAGTTTAGTTAACTTTTCTAACTATCCCTGTGAAAACAAGCCCTCAGGGTGATTATTACACCAACACCAAAGACCTTGTCCTACTCTAATCTAAAGGGAGGGGGTACACATTTTATTTTGACTGTTGAAATGGTACAATGGAAGGATTTATAAAACTGTCCCTTGTGTGTGCAGGAGCCATTAGACTTATGCTTCATCCTTCTATGCAATTGGTGGACCACAGAGACCTCTCCCACCCCAAGACCATGAAGAACAGATGGGTGTGTATGTGAAATCCTTAAGGAGACCAAGGTTTTTTTTTCCTCCTGCTCACTCAGCCAAATCACCACCCATCCACCCCCACCCACCTCTTCTGTGAGGAGAGAGAATGGACATTATGTAGATCTGGCCTGCATTTTGTTCCTAGACATATGACCTTACAGTTGCCTGAATTAAAACACATTTTATGTGAATTGTTCCAATTTAACGAGTGTTCCACACCCTTCTTTTTCAAAGGGGTAGCCATGTTAGTCTAAGTCAGCAAAAAGAAACAGGGAGTCCTATGGCAATTTGTTAGTCTTCAGGTGCCACAGGACTCCTTGTTTATATCATTCTGTATAACTGCTCTGTCCTGTCCCCAACATCATTTACTATTCCACCAATCTTTGTGTCATGTGAAAATTTAATGAGCAATGATCATTGATTAAAAACATTGAACAAAATTTGGCCCTAACATGGATTTCTACAGAACTCCACTAGAAACATCCCCATCAATGACAACTCCCCCATTAATAACTTTTCTCATGTCAGTGAACAAGCTCTCAATCTATTTGATGCTTTATTGATACTATATAGCACTTATTTTTAAATCAGAATATCATGCAGTACTAAGCCAAATGCCTTACAGAAGTCTAACTATATTACCTCTAGGCAGTTATCTTTATCAAGCAAACTTGTACCCTCACCAGAATACAAAATCAAAATTAACAAGGCCTATTATCATATTAACAAGCTCTACATTATATTTTGTTAACTGCCATTAATTGTAGTCCCATACTTTAATTCTTTATTAACTGACTCTCATATCACTTTTTCTATTGTTTTGCCCATGACTGATGTCTGGCTACTAGGGTTGAAGTATCAACTACATCAGACTTAAAATTTAAACCCACCTGCCTTTTACATATATTTTTTTTCCTTTTCATTTGGTATTTCAGCTATTGGAGCCTAGTTGCTGCCTACTCCACCACCAACTGACCTGCCTTAGTGGAGTTGCTTTAGCATTAAGTATGACCCTGGGGAGAATGAGGGAGTTATCTGTATTTGTCATATGCATCTCTGTTTATCTGCTTGATATTAAGCTGCTTGACTGAAAAGAACTCAAAGGAGGCTGGTAAGGAGAAACAAAACTAATCAAAGTAATTCAGTTGGTGTTTACCCCTCTCTTTGCACATTTTGGAGTGAAAGTGCCTAGGGTTTACAAACACCAAAATCTGGCCCTGCCCATAGAAGGGCAGAGATAGCTAAAAACCATCATAGACAAATTTGAGTGGCTAGCTGAGCATTATTGTAGTAGTGATTTTAAGTTAGATTGCAAATGATCTTTTATTTGATTGTGGTAAACTCCTTGACTACTGATTGATTTTCTGTATACTTCCTTAAAATCAAGTTTTAATCAGATTAATTTTTGTTTCATCTAAAGCAGTGTGTACTTTGAGAAGAGTGTGAGTGTGGTTGCCTACACTGGAACAAAATTATTGGATATCAGTTTCTTTGCTAAACTGATGGACCACAGTAAATGAGCCTGCTGTAATCTGGCAAAAGTCCCAATCCCTGCAGTATAGAAGCTGCCGGTGTGACATCTGGGATCTGGGGGTGCTCTTTGAGGGACCATCCCATGAGTGGCTAGTGAGAGCAGTTCAACTCCTGGGACTAATCATATGCAGGTGTAAGCTGACTCAGGTGTGGGGTTCACCTGACAAAGCAGAACAAGCCAGGACCCCAGAGTGGGGAATCGGGAAGGCACAGCAGGACACCAGACTAGACTGCAGGAGTGGAACATCACACTGATGGACATAACTCTGAGAAAAAGAAATAGAAAAGTGCTTCAGGGGCTGTCTGATGCTCCCAACCCAGGAAGACAATAGAAGAGCGAAGTGGCACTTACGCAGAACATTCAAGGAAAGACTCAAGTTTATGTAATACCCAGGTATATATCTTTTGTAGTTTTAGTCTTTTCTCTGCTTGCTGTACTTTCTTGGGCTAATAAGCATTGTTTTGCTTTGAAGATGTTGTTTTGGAGACACTATAATCAGCTGCTGATCATTGGTACCCTGGAGGAGAAGGGCAAACACAGTTGGGACTGTCTTGTTAACACAGTTGGAAAATGTGGGGGCTGCCACTCAGAGATCCACATTGGTTGAATCATGACCTGCCACATGTGCAAAAGATACAAAAAGCCAGATACGCCACCTAGAGGCTGCACTCAAACAGGGATTAAAGACAGCTAAAACTACAGCTCATCCTATACTCATGAGAAAGCCATGCAAGATCCCCCTCGCCCTCTCTCTAGTTTCTCTTCTTGTATGTGAGGGTGTGTTGAAGTCATAGGGTCTGAGTTATTCACACAATTGTCAGACCAGTTAGAGAGGGGAATCAGATCTATAATATTCAATAGTGAAAACATAATGATTTCTATGTCAGCTGATTCTGATTGACACAACTGTGAGTGCACCAAATGCTCAAACAAAGTAAAAGTCAAAAGAAGTAGCAGCTCTGAGGAAGAAAGGGTCTTTTTTTTTTTTTAAACAGAAGACACTGCCCATGTAACTGAAGAGCTATATTTCTTTTTGCTTGAGTGCCATCTTTCAAAGCTGTGTTTGCACAGAACCCAACTTTAGGATCTATAGTGTGGTCAGATTGAAGTCAATGGAAATATTTATGGATTAACATGATATTCAAAATGGGAAAACCTGGTACATATGAATTAATTTCTGATGTGTGGAACTGGAGAGACAGGCACTGTGTAAAAAAATCTCCATCTATACGGTAACCTCCTTTAAAACTGTAACTTTTTCAGATTAACTATGACCTTCAGCACACACATTTCAGTGTTTGCTGTGCAAGGCCATGATGGAATTTCAAGAAGTCAGACTTTAGCATACTCAGGGAGTAGATAGGTAGGATGCTATGGGAAGAAAATCTAAGAAGAAAAAAACAACTGAACAGTTGGCAGTTTTTCAAAGAACAAGGATAGGAAATATGGGAAGAGACCACCTTGGTTTAACCAGGAGATTTTCAATCATCTAAAAATAAAGAAAGAGTCCTCCAAAAAGTTGACACTAGGACAAAACACAAAAGCTGGCTATAAACAAATAACACAATTATGTAGGGGAAGAATCAGAAAGGCCAAGGCACAAACTGAGATCAAACTAGCTGAAGCCATAAAGGGTAATAAAAAAAAATTAAATACATTAGTAACAAGAAGATCAAGGACAGTGTAGATCCATTACTCAGCAAAGAGGAAAAAACACTAACTGAAAATGTGGAAATGGCAGAGGAACTAAATGATGTCTTCGTTTCGGTCTTCACCAAGAAGGTTGGTGTTGACTGGATGCCTGATGTAGGGGAGGGCAGTAAAAACAGGATAGGATCAGAAGCCAAAATAGGGAAAGAACAAGTTAAAAATTACCTGGACAAGTTTGATGTCTTCAATTCACCAGAGCCTGAGGTTATGCACCCTAGAATACTCAAGGAGCTGATTCAGGAGATATCTGAGCCATTGGCTATTACCTGTGAAAAATCATGGACGACTAGCTAGGTCCCAGAGGACTGGAAAAGTGCAAATATTGTACCCATCTATAAAAAGGGAAATAAAGACAACCCAGGAAATTATAGACCAGTGAGCTTAACCTCTGGAGCAGGAAAAATAATGGAGCAAATAATTAAATAATCCATTAACAGGCATGTAGAAGAGTATAAGGTCCTAAGTGATAGTCAGTATGGATTTGTCAAGAACAAAGTGTGTCAGACCAATCTGATATCTTTCTATGATGGTCTAACATGCCTTGTGGATAGAGGAGAAGCAGAAGATGTGGTGCATCTAGACTTAAGTAAGGTTTTTGATATAGTCTTGCATCAGCTTCTCATTAACAAACTAGGGAAGTACAGCCTGGATGGAGCAACTATAAGATGAGTGAAAAACTGGCTGCATAACCACTTCCCAAGAGTAGTCATCAATGGTTCACAGGGATACTGGAAGGTCATAACGAGTGGGGTACTGCAGGGATCAGTTTGGGTCTGGTTCTGTTCAATATTTTCAACAATGGTTTAGATGATGGCATAGAGAGTACGTTTATGAAGTTTGCAGATGATACCAAGCTGGAAGGGATTGCAAGTGCTTTGGAGGACAGGATCACAATTCAAAATGATTTGGACAAACTGGTGAAACGGTCTGAGATAAACAAAGAAATTCAGTAAAGACAAGTGCAAAGTACTCCACTTAGGAAAGAACAATTCATTGCACATATACTAAATGGGCAATGATTACCTAGGAAGCAGTTCTTCTGAAAGGGATCTGAGTGTCATAGTGGACCACAAATGAAACATGAAACAACAGTGTAACATTGTTGCAAAAAAAAAAAAAAAAAACCCACCAATCTGGGATGTACTAACAGGATTATTGTAAGACTGACGTGAGAAGTACCATATATCATCGCATATAAGCTAAGATTTTTGTGCCTGAAATTTGGTTTCAAAACCGTTACTCGGCTCATACACAGGAGAATACACTAGGCAGCCCCAGCCTAGCAGTTTCCCTGACCACGTGGCAGGCTGGAGTCCCAGTGTTGCCGGGTGGCCATCTTGTGCAGTCGGCCGGGGCTGGAGCAAGGAGGGGACCCTGGCATCTGGAGCAGCCAAGTAAGGAGGCCCTGGGGGGGGGGGGTGGCCGGCCTGGAAATTGAGGGAGGGATTCAGGGAGGCCAGGGAAGGGGAGGCAGGGCCTGGGGGCTTGGAGGGGGCAGTCAGGGAGTCTAAGAAAAGCAGCAGGAGGGCTTGGGGGTTTCAGGGAGCCCAGGGAAGCAGTGACAGGGCCCAGGGATTTGGGAAGGGGGTGCCTGGGAGGCTGGGAAGAGTGACAGCAGGAGTTGAGGGTGACAAGGAAAGGGGTGGAAAGGGTGCTGGGGAACATGGGAGTAACAGCAGGAAAGTGAGAAGCGAGCAGGGGCAGCAGTGAGGAAAGGGCAGAGCAGGGGGCAACAGTGAGGAAAGGGCGAAGCAAGGGGGCAACAGCAGGAAACTGAGAAGGGAGCAGGGGGCAGCAGTGAGGAAAGGGCAGAGCAGGGGAGCAGGAATGAAGAATGGACAGCGGGGGTGGATAAGGGAAAAGCAGCAGCAGCAGAAATTTTGGGGGTTAGGGAAGCTGTCGGGAACTCCAAAGGAAGCCAGCAGCAGTGGGTGTGGTGGTTAGGGGCCAAGGCCAAAAGGGGACCTCGGCTTATAGCTAGGTTGCCAATTTTTGCCCCTTTTTGGGCTCAGAATTAGGGGGTCAGCTTATGCCCGGATCAGCTTATACCCCACATATATAAGGTAATACTTCCACTATACTTGGCTCTGATTAGGCCTCAACTGGAGTATTGTGTCCAGTTCTGGGTGCCCCAATTCAGGAAAGATGTGAATGAACTGGAGAAAGTCCAGAGAAGAGCAACATGAATGATTAGTTCCAAGTGGGTGGCCATGTTAGTCTAGTTCAGCAAAAGAAGT
Organism: Podocnemis expansa; assembly: GCA_007922195.1. Classification (NCBI taxonomy): domain Eukaryota; kingdom Metazoa; phylum Chordata; order Testudines; family Podocnemididae; genus Podocnemis; species Podocnemis expansa. The sequence continues at coordinate 3,592,660 of ML682057.1, read as the reverse complement.
AAGGAGTCCTGTGGCACTTAAAGACTAACATTTATTTATCACATGAGCGTTTGTGGGATAAAATCCCACTTTGTCAGATGGTTTGAAGATGGGGGAATTTACAGAATGAGAGAAAAATAAATGCAGAGGAGTGTAAGACATGGGATCAGATAGTTACAGTAGTTCTCCTCCCATTCTGTATTTGTTAGTCTTTATGAATGATTAGAGGCCTGAAACACTTGCCCTATGAGGACAATTTCCAGAGGGGTAGCCATGTTAGTCTGTGTGCAGCAAAAACAATGAGAGTCCTGTGGCACCTCAAGGACTAACATATTTCTTCGGGTATAAGCTTTCATGGGCTCCAAACACCATGCATCTGATGAAATGGGTTGGAGTCCATGAAAGCTTGTACCTGAAGAATTTTGTTAGTCTTTGAGGTGCCACCGGACTCTCACTGTTTTGACCTATGAGGAAAGATTAAAAGAGTTGGGTTTGTTTAGTCTGGAAAAGAGAAGACAGAGGGGTCATGATAACAGTTTTCAAGTACCTAAGAGGTTGTCACAAGGAGGAGGGATAAAAAAAGTTCTCTTTAACTGCTGATGACAGGGCTAGAAGCAGTGGGCTTAAATTACAGCAAAGGAGATTTAGGTTGGATATTACAAAAAAATCCCTAACTGTCAGGATGATTAACCATTGGAATAAGTTGCCTAGGCAGGTTGTGGAATCTCCATCATTGGAAGCTCTTAAGAGCAGGTTAGACAAGCAGGGATTGAAGAAAGGTTGAAGACAATGGAACGTCATTCCGGGGCCCCCAATTTTTGTGGGCCAGCATTACAGGGTTCATAAAAATAGAATCAGCAGCTGGAATGCAGCGTTCCTGTATATTCTGGCTACTACCCCTGCAAAGCTGTAAAAGCTCCCAGTCTGGGGAAGCTCCCTGCTGGCCAGAAGAGATAGTTTTCCAGCTGGCAGAGAGCTTCTCCGAGACTCAGAGATTTTAAAACTCCCACCCTGAGCCTGCTCTGACTGAGATGCTCGAAGCCTCTGAGCATGCTCAGTCAGAGCTGGCTCAGGGCCAGAGGAGCAGTCCATGGGGTGGGCGCTCCACTCCAGTGGCCAGGTAAGGGGCCCTGGGGGTGGGTCTGGGCTGGAGGAGGAACAGGAGCCAGGCTTATAGCAGATGCTGGAGCTGGGACCATGGGGCTGAGGCTGCTCTGACTCCACAGGCCCTGATGCAGCAAGCTGGGCCAGGGCTGGGGTGCAGAGTATGGGGCCAAGGCTGCTCTGGCTCTGCAGCACAGGCCCTTGGGTGGTGGCCAGCGCAGGGAGTGGCGGAGAGGACTTTCTCCCACCAGGCCAGCCCTGATTGTGATCCCCCCACTCCCCACAACCACAGAAGAGAGCTGGGTGGGTGAGCATCCCAGTGTCCCCTGCCCATATAGCCCCAGCCTCCCATCTCCCCTGCTCTAACCATTCTCTGTCCCACCTCCTGCCACTGCCCCAGCCCCCCACCTCCACTCCTTCTCTGCCCCATCTCCCTCCTTTGCCCCCCTTCACCACCCACATCTTCTGCCCCTGCACCTATATCCTGCACACCCACTTCTTCTCTGTCCTTTTTCCTGCTACCACCCACCCCTTCTCTGCCCCATCTCCTGCCCCTGCACCCTAACTCCTGCCCACCCACTCCTTCCCTACCCCATCTCCTGCTGCCATCCAACCCTTCTCTACCCCATCTCCTGCCCATGCCCCCCTCCAGCACCTTGATACCTCCTGCCTACCACCTTCACTGCCCCCATCTCCTGCCCCTGCCCCCAGCTACCTCTTCAACACCCCCCCTCCTGCCCTTCTCCATTCCTCCACATCCCATGCCCTCATCCTTCCCAGGCTGGGGCCTGCACATGCAGGAAGGGGGCCTGGACAATATGGGAAGGGGGCCCACCAATTAGGGGGGCTCCAGAGCCCACCAAATTATACTTTCTAAATTATACTTTAGACAAGCACCTGCCACGGATGATTTAAAAGGGTACTTGGTCCTGCCATGAATGCAGAACGAAACAGAAACATTACAGAATATTTATTCCCACATATAGAGTGTCTGTCCTCAATGCTGATATAATGCTGGCCTTCAAAATGTGTTCATATTATATTTTCTGTTACATAGGCACACAAGATAGGTAAAAGAGAACCTCTGCACCCCTAAATTACAATGGGGTAGTCATGTTAATCAAAACAACCAAGGAGTCTTGTAGCAATTTTGAAGACTAACAAATTTATTTTTTGCGTGAGCTTTCATGGGTGAAGCTCTGCTTTGTCAGGTGCTAGAGAATGGAATAAAACTGTTGGCCTTTAATCCATGTCTAGCATCTGATGAAGTAGGACTTCACGCACAAAAGCTCATGTGAAAAATAAATTTGTTATTCTTTAACAGTGCCACAGGACTCCTTGCTGTTCTTCATCCCTAGTAAATCTGTGGAGGAAGGGATAATTTGCTAGCCAATGCATGCAGTGTCAAAATAATGTAGGCCATGAAAGTATATACAATGAACTAGGATGTGATGTGACAGAAGCTTTAAAAGCCTTTAAAAAAAGAGAAGCTTTGGTGATGTGATCAGGGCAAAGGAAAGAGAAAGACGGTGGACAGTATTCAGAGAAGTGCTGGGAGGGTAAGTTTACTAGTGGGAAGGTTTTCAAATTAATTAAGGCACAGACAATATGAGGAGATATATAGCTTTAAACACAATCTATTAATCTTAAAAAAAGAAGAAGATTTATGTTCCAGGATATTAAAATATGCAACTCAATGAAGCAAAACAGTAATAAAGAGGACTGAAAACTTGTAACTCATAAATCAGCAAAAAATAATGCTATGAAATGTCATTATTTTTTATATCTATCTAGCTACCCTTTTTTTTTTTTTAAGAGATGAACCACATTTGAAATAATGAGCATCCACCTGTACCTGTAGGAAGAAATTAAGCACCTGTTTTTTCAGAGTCCCCAAATAACCTTAGAAATGTAGATCACCTGTAAGTTTTCACCACCAGAACCCTCTGGCACCAAAAATAACCCCCCTGTTGAAAAGAGGAATTCTATAGATCCTGACTCTCACACATAGTATGGATGCTCATTTTCATTTAAATAGGTTTTATATACATGAAAATTGTTCATTTACCTGGATTAACTCCTCTTTTACTGTAGTGTATGAAGAGAAATAGGCTCTGAGATTTCATTAACAAAAGCATCTAACATACACTCTGCAATTCTAAATGGCCTTAAACCTAATGAGGATGAAGTCTCCATGTCTGGCCTTGCTGTCTTGAACAGAAAGTTTATATTTCCATCTAATAATATTAATCTGACTGAAAGAACCAATTACACTGTATAATACACAGTAGTTGTAATTGTAGGCCCTGATTCAGGAAAGCATTTACATAGGTGCCTAAGTGCTTTTCCTGAATCAAGTAACTTACTATTGTAAAAGTTAACTAATTAATATATTTTATTTCATTCATTCAAACAATACTTAAAATAATCCAACATGAAACAAGATGTAGGCAACTCTCCCATGATCCCTCATCTGAGCCTCACCTAGAGGTTATTATTCAGATTTTCGGATGGGGAGTGAGCACAGAGCACAATTACTAGGTAACAACAAAAATAGTAAACAGGCATGTGTCATAGACAGCTGGTGACCACTAAACTTAAATACATGACCAGGGAGTATTATATGTTGAATATTTGTAGATATGCAGTTCTGTTTAAAACAAACAAACAAACAAACAAAACCACAACACTATAGTATCCTCTACAAACTCTGACCACACTTTTCCCATCTGAGATTTTATATGTGCATCCATGCTGCTATAACTGATTTGTTTCTGGCAAAACATGGTATGACTATATGACAAATTAATAGTAAATAAATTGCAGAAAACAACAGACATATAAATTCAGTGATTGCTCTTGATTAGTCTAGGTAATGTTGCTCTACAGTGCTCAATAATGAGCAACTGTTTTCAAAGCGACCTAGAACTAATCAAGTTAAACAAGAGGTTCAGGATTAGATGACTCCATGACTAGGATGGCACAAAAGCCGTGGCCAGATTCCTGGCACAAAGACAATTAAATAAAGCATACAAAGATCTGGGTTTATCTTTTGTAGTTGGAACCATGAATGCATATGCCATGCTTAATTACTATATATGGTATAGGAGAATTTTAATTTTATATCTAGCACCACGCTATAATTTTACCTTAAATCATTTAGCTATAGTCTCTCAGATAAAGCTTAAAAATTATTTCAAATTCAAGATTAAGTCCACATTATTCTTCAGAAACTGCAATTTTTCCTTCCCTGAAAGATGTGGAAGTCAACTTATTTGAAAACACCCAACTAACCTCCTTTTTTCTTACAGTTATAATCATAAAGTCAAGGAATAGTAAAGATATCACACAAACAAGAAAAAAAATAGCAATTATCCATTCAAATATTTTAATTTAATATGTCACTGATTAATATAGATAACAGAAAATGCATTAAAAAGTCAAAGTCTGTTCACAATTTGCCACAAATGAAACATATGAAATTCACTAAATACCTTGTTCACTGTGAATAGTTCACCCAGATCTTATTTGGTTCCTCTTGTTAGGGTTAGTTAATATTCATTGTTTAACATCTTCCTGATTATGTTATCCACAGATATTTTTCTTAACTGTTTAATGGCTGTTCTGTTCTGGTTTGGTTTGCTTTTTTTTAACCAGGTAATAGGAATTTAACCCAGAAATATTTCAGAGTCCTAAAATAATCATTGCCCTTTCCACACTTACTTTTTTTTCATAAAATAAAAGTGGGAAAAATTAGTTTAAAGAGACATACTTGTTAGCAAACTAGAAAGAGAGTGTACCCACCATGGAGAGAATGGCAGAAGTTAGCCACTCTGAACGCTTACTCACCTGAAACACTAGGAACTTACATGAGGTGGCTAGCTTATCCTACCACCATACCTACATGTCTTTTTTTTTTTTTTTAAGCCAACTAGCTCGAGTTGGAAATTAAACCTCTAGCTCCAGCTATAGAAACACCCTTTAGGGCAGAAACCATTCCTTTGTTACAGATGTCCCGCACACAGGGGGGCCTGGATTGTAGGCACTACCACAACAACAACGAGGAGGGGGAACTGATTCAGCTGCAGGCATTTAGTCAGTCTTGAGATAACTTTGAGCAACCCTGGCACCATCAGTGAAGCAAAGTCATTTCTTGTACAGCTGTAAATTAGGTATTCTCTTACATGTACGAAAATACTAAAAACAGGACTAGGCAGTCATGGGCTTCACGGGGCTCACTGACTGCCTCTGGACAAGTGTAGAGAACAGTGAACAATCAATTATTTTTTTAGGAAAATTCAGTGACATGTTTTCAACCCTATAGAGACTAGTTTATATTTTGAAGGTCATCTTTTTCGAAACAGGGAATACGGACTTGTAAAATGAAAGTAGAGAGAAACGCTAGCACATCAAAGTTCTGCAAAAGCAATGCCTGGATTGTTTAGGGTCTGTATTTTCTCTCCTGAAACCCAGTGCATTTGGTTTGTATTTGCACTCCATCTAATTGACATTGAAATGACCTTTTATTAAAAGGCTGCCAAAACACAAGCAAGTTCCAATAGCCTTGAAAAGAAGTTACAGAATAAAGTAAATTGCAGAAAAAGTAAATGAAGTAAATTCAGCCAACCTTGAAGAACAGTTTATTCTGAATTGTGACACATGAAAATGCCAGACTGACAAAATGACATACAAAGTTCTTGGTTATGTGCCAATGTTATAAAAAGTTAAGCATTCAGAACGCTGTTTATAAATAAAATGAGGGCAGGGAATGAGAGTTATGAGAACGTTATGTGTTTTGGTCACATATTTTGTGGACAAATCAGAGTAAATAACACAGAAACAAACAGGAAGAGCATAAAATGGATTATGTATAATATATGTACGTTAGAACACGGATAGACTTTAACCATACAGACATTTTATGTACAATTTCATAGGAGAAACTTGTATTTCCCAATACGAAACAAGCAGAATTTGCTAGTCACTAGGTAAAAGTCCATATTATTCAGACAGTTAGAGATAGAGATTATGCAGGTGTGTAAAATCCATGCAAAGTTAATCAATAGACTCATAACTATTTATCTATTTTGGACATCTAAATCAGATCATCAACCGAGCAAACAAAAGTTACAGCTGAAAACACATAGAATAATATTTTCTGTTTCTTACATTTTGTTGTTTCTCACTAACAGGCAGAGTCTCATACATAGCTGATTGAAAATTAAAAGAAAATGTTGATGAATACTTTTGAAATTGAAAGTACACAGTTTGGTTTGCCTTGTTCTCAGTATCATATACTATTTGCCAGTATTTTAATTACTGTCTGATGTTTGTGAACACATTCATTATCCCACAAACATTTAACTACTAATTCTTTAGGTTAGTTTGATATGAATTTAAAACTTTTTTACATCCACATCTCCATTTGTGTAAGTAACCACATGAGGTGCAAACTAATGTATATCATACTATAGACACACGTGTAAGTGTGAAAATACATGCTCACAGTAGAATAAGATGGCAATGTGGAAACATTAATCAAATAAGATTCCATAAATTATACAGAAGTTCTTCAAATAACTTGTGTAATATTATCTGATCTCATGAACATGAGTATGATTTTAGCAAAATTCTAACAACTGCAATATCTATTGCAAAAGAACAAGTTTTGTGAATTAGCAACCGTCACCTTGCCTCAGTGGATCACAACTGAGAATGCCAAATTCAGGACAAACTGCTGAGAAATAGGGCCAATTTGCCCACAACAGGTGGTTATTCTATCATTAGAATATACCAAGTCAGTAAGAAACTCATTAAAGAGGAGACCAAAATGCACTTGCCTAGGCTTACCAGCCCTTGACACACCACCTTGACACAAGGTTTTATGGTAAATAGTCACTGAAAAACCAATTTAATCAATTACAGTTATCTTCTAATCTCAAGAGATCAGCCACTTAGCCTGATCCATCTATAACTCAGATCTAACCTAATAACCACATAACTGCCAATACTTTAGTAACTAAAATATAAGATTTAATAATAATATGAAAGAAGAAGAGAGTTAATAGTGGTTAATAGATATATACTTACAAATAGTTGCAAAGTCCTTAGATTAGATTTGTAGCAGTCATGTAATAAATCACTGGCTTGTAACATCTTTCTGGTAACTTCTAAAAAATTGGAATGTCCTCTGTTCATAGTTCAAAATGCTACTTTTACTTGTAAATCTGCAAGCCACAGAATCTGGGAAGAAAAGAACAAAATGGAGATACCTCAGGGGTTTATATCCTCTACCATATATATGCCTGAAAATTTATTGTCCCAAACAAAGCTCACAGCCCTTGCTTGTGGAATGTTATTGGCCCAGATGGAGTTCAGGGTCACATGAGCATATCACATGTCCTTAGATGCTTTGATGACTCATTGGAGAAGCCACTGCCTATATTCTTCTTGAGGTGTCCACAGCTATGTGGGCAGAAAGAGTTTCTTCTATGGTCCATTGTCAGAGTTAAATGTCTTTGACAGATGTCTGGCCTTAATGTAAACTCCATCTGGTATCTGGTATCCCAGAATACAACACATGGATAAGATACCAGTGGACAGACAGTATTCATAACTTCAGATACAAAAGATGATACATGTACATAAACACGATAATCATATTTAATAGATTGTAGCTTTCATAGATTGATACCTTGTGTGACATAATTTATAAAAGATTTGTTCTGATGATATAAAATAGTGGAAAATCAGTTATATAAATGGCTATATTCAATCATACAGCATCATATCACATAAGATATATGTATAAATTTATGTACGGATAGCTACATACAGGGGTTAAAGTAGTCTGGAATGCCATTCTGGGGCCCACTATTTTTAGGGGATCGGTGTTCCGGGTCCCCTAAAAATAGAGAATGGTGCCAGAATGCTGCATTTCAGGGCCCACCATTGAAAAATAGCAGGCCCTGGAGCACAGCATTCTGGCACCATTTTCTATTTTAAGGGGCCTGAACCCTGGGCCCCTAAAAATAGCAGACCCTGGAATGGTGTTCTGCTGCATTCCAGCAGGCAGGGGAGGGGGCAGGCTCCCCAAGCATGTTTCCAGGCCCAGTGCACTGCCAGTGAGTACCAGGGTGGCCCAGCTTGTGCTGGGAGTGGGGGGAGTATTGGGGGCATCTGAATTGGGGGTGGGTATTAGGGGCAGGTGGTGGGCATCTGGGGTGGGTATTGATGGCAGGGGGTGGGTATTGTGCCAGGGGCTGGATTTTGGGGGCAGGTATTGGGGGCAGGGAGTGGGTAATTGAGGTTGGTATTAGAGACTTGGTGGATATTAGGGGCAGTGGAATCGATATTGGGGGCAGTAGCTAGGGTGTGTGGGGGAGCCCGGATGTGCAGGAGGGGCACCCTATTAGGAGGGTTCTGGGGCCTGCCAAATTATACTTTAACCCCAGCTACATATGCACATAGATACATGTGTCTGCACAGACAAAAGCAGTGCAGGTATTTGCTCTGGAAGTGATACAACCTAGCAATAATTAAGAGTAAATTTGAATAGCAAAAAAAGTGAGGATATTGCCAGCTGCTCTTGAACATATGTACCTAATAATTACATTCCACTCTCCTTCAGTCTATCCTGGAAAATTCAGGCAAAATTCCATTTGAAGTCAAAAGGTTTTTTACAATTATGAGGAGTTTTAAGTTTGTTCTGTCAGTCTCTCAGCGTACATATCAGCACAGACTTGCTCTGTCCCCACACACATATTTCAAAACATATCAGCGATTCCCAACTTTTTTCTTTATGTGGACCACTACATTATCATAGAAAGCTTTTGCAGACTGCCACATGAGCAAGCCATTTTAAAAAAGTGCAAAAAGTATCAGTTCACATTGGCTATGTCCACACATACATCATTATTTTGAATTAACCCATTTCAAAATGAGTTATTTCGAAATAAAGTCCTTATTTCAAAATAAGTTGATTCAAATTAACAGTTTGTTAATTCAAATTAAGGGAAAGCCTGCTTTCGAAATAGCCATTGTTTCGAAATGGTTATTTCGAAACAAGGCCATTCTGACATGTTGTTTCGAAACAATGGTGTTGTTTCAAAACAACATGTCCGAATGCCATTGTTTCAAAACAACCATTTTGAAACAACGGCTATTTCGATTAGATGTGCGGTTTAACGGTTTCGAAATAATGGTGCGTCGTGTGGACATGCCGCTTCTTATTTCAAAACAACCTCTGTTGTTTCAAAATAAGAAGCCTGTGTAGACATACCCATTGATGTTATATAAAAGAACCACTATTTAAATTCAGAGAATGTCTTATTACACAATGATGTTTGTGAAGCAAATTACATTGCAAATAATAATGTAACGTCACACATGCTACATAAGAGGTACATGGGATTATACTATTCTTATATTATCCTCCACCCCACCATGGACCACCTGCAGTACCCTCATGAACCACCAGTGGTCTGTGGACCACAGGATGGGAAACAATATAAATCATTAAGAAGAGTATCCTGCAGTGACTTCATCAGCTGATTATTCTATAATTTCTGTAGACATCACATGTCCTGACAACCATGCAAATATTTAACCATGAGCCTTCTAAACAAATGGGGGCCAGCTTGAAAGGGTTTGCTGCCAATAGTTAATTCTTTAGTTTACGATCATGGCCTGATTCTATAGTATTTAAATACATACATTATAGAAAACCCCATTGTTTTAGTGGAGTTACGCTTCTAGGAGTACTGAAGAATCTCATGTCCCAGTTAATTAGCATCCAAGTAGTGCAAAGAGCACTGATGATGCAGACAATACATATTCTTTTAATGAAACGGGATATGGGCAATTACACATTGCATCTGATTCACAATTAAGAAAAACAGAACCATATTGCTACAAAAAGGCACATGTAACAGATTGCAGAATAGATACTCAGCTTCAGAAAAATGCAATATGTGATTGAGAGTTTTCTGAAAAATATTAGTTTTCAAAGGTTGTAGTGGAAATTTGCTAGGAAACCCTAACCAATATGAACGGCACTTCGTAGCTGCTAAAATCTGAATTTATCCAAGATATTTATGATATATTATGAATAAACTGCTTCTAAAAAAAGAAACAAAAGAATGCTGATCAATATTTCAACTGAATCTAAAACAGTCCTGGATGCTCCAAGAAATTCTTATACGCCAGAAACTTACTGCTACTCTCTGCATTCTTATGCCCACCAAATTATGTTTTCCAAGTATATTTTTATGCAGTTGAAGAAGAAACGTAACCTAAGAGAGGACACAGATTTTTGTGGTACCATCATCTGATATAGAATGGACAGCACAGTGAGATTAATATATATATATTATTCAAAAACAGGAAATAGAAGATAAAGGAGTAATAAACCTTCATCAGAGAAAATGAATAAAATGCAAGTGGGATTCCTCACTGTGGGAAGACTATACACACTCTACTTGCCCTAATAATTGGGATTGAAACAGAAGAAGAAAGAGGAGAATCAGAAACCTGCATTGCTCAATGAATCAAGTCATTTTCTTGGTAACACAGAGGTAGACAGGAGCTAAGCAAATAAAACAACAAAAGCAAATGGACATGACAGCTTGCAGAGCAGAAGTAGCTGAAGAGACAATCATTAAAGAGATGGAAAGAGCCAGGGATGAAAAGTTTGCGTGTAAGGCTTCAACAACAACCACCACCACCCAAACAAACAGAAAACTCCATTTTTTAGAACCATACTTCTACATGAAACTGCAGAGCTGGAATTCATATGCAAATTTAACACCATTACTTGACTAGGGACTTGGAATGGCTAACATTACCAAACGTAATTTTCACCTCTGTTAACATTTTTAACTTCTCATCTCTGGTTCAATATTGTTTGAATTAAAACAACTTGTTTAATTTGCTGAAAAAGACTTAACTGACCTTGACTTATCATTCTTTGCATGTATATATTCACTTAACATACTACAGTTGCTATTTCATGCATTTGATGAAGAGGGATTACAACCATGACAGTTCATGCAATAAATAAATTTCTTAGTCTTTAAAAGTGCCACAGGAGTCCTTGTTTTGCTGAAATAGATGAACATGGATAACCCTCTGGAACTTGGGAGATTCAGTCACACCCTACTCCAATGGCAAATGAAACCTTATATTTGAAACCTGAATACAAGCAAGGAATGCTTCAACAATAAGCTGAGCAGGTATGGAATAATCATAGATGTGAATTAAAAGCAGCTGGTGCTGCCTTTAGGGCAGATTCCATCTAACTGAGGAAACTATTTCCATAGTTTAAGCAGCCTGCTGTGCACTCCATACTACTTGTGAGGTTAAGGATGAAAAATGTCCCCAGCATGGACAGCAGAGACAGAACATCTGGCGACTGATTTTGAGTAGACACCAGAAGTATTAGAGGGGCACAGTGTGGGACTATTTGAATCTGTAAGGTCTTGATACACCATTTTGAGAATTAGCACCAATAATGTTTCTATACGAAGCACTCGGCCATGCTTTGTTAACTTGCCACCTTGTATGAAAATTATGATGATATCTGACCGTAATTTGTAGTTTGCAAATGATTCAATTACTACCATGCATTAATTGCAGTAGAAACTACCATGTGTAGGAGACAAAGATAGATTATCTTTCAGAGAGGATGTTTATATTAAATACCAAATAACACACAGAGAATGCTTAGTGTGGGGAGATTACAGTGAAGGGTGTGTAGACTCTCTATGAAAGCCTGTGTAGCTATGAAGGACAGTGTAGACTCTCATTTTACAATCTTTCTAAAGGAGTTGATTGAATGGTGTCCTGAAGTGAGCAAGGAAGTTTCATGGAATGTGTAGCAAGTTTGGGGAGGGCATGGCAATTGGTTCTGTACCAGCTGCCTGGGATGGTGAACATATATATATTCTGCCTGCAGCATGAGTAGGTACTTCAGCACTGTAGTTTGGTCTGCCCTCACTTTAATTAGCTGCTCCTCACCCCTTAAAATTCACTCTGGGCTCCCCTGTCTATCCTGGCTGTCTATTTTTCAATTTAATGTCTCTCCCAATGTCCTGTGTTTCTGTTTTTTGGCCTCTGGGAATTAGCGCACCTCTCAAAATATGCTCTCCTTTCTCTTCCTTAGTTACTTCCTTATCTGGCAGAGGTGCTCTGCCAGCATGTACGTTGTTCTCCTGAATGTCATATCTGGAGAAGCATAAGAAACACTCAACAAAAGCACGATTGTTGACACACTTATAGGATAGAATCATTAAAGTAAAATACACTTTTCTCACTGTCCCTTGGCAAGCAACTGACCTAAATATGGTAAGCTTAACCCAAAGAAGAGAGGCACTCAAGATGACACGAAGGATCTGGATGGCATTTTAAGAGCATCACTGAAGGTGACTGAGGACCAAAATTGTAAATTCTGCCACCATTTTCCTCAGGCAAGGATCACTGGAGCTGATCTCTCTCTCTTGAGGATAAGCAGGGATGCAAGGCTGTCTCTCCTGCATGTGTGTAGCTTCAGGTCACATCCCTGTGTCACTCACCTATTTGTTGCTTTGGTCTCTGCACAAGTGATTGCCAACTGGCGTGGGAAAGTTTCCTACAATGGGAGAAGGAACAAAGCAGCCTTGCCAAGGAGGCTCCAGTAGAGAATTAGCAAATATCTCCAGAAAAATTTCCTAGAGAGCTCTCTGGAGAATTCCCATGAAATCATGGTGTTTATTAACACACTGTTCAGCTGCCCTAGTCAATTAACTGTACAGGGAAATGTAAAGCACACACAAAAACAGCTAATCTTGTGCATTTCTATCCCCATATCCACTTCCAGAATATAAAAAAGCAAAGAAGTGCTCTACCTGAAATAACTGAGCAGCATCAACTCAAAAAGATTATTTGCCAGTGCTCCCCTCTCCTGCGTCATGTGTCAGAGACAAGTGCTGGGACTGACTCAAACCCTCCTAGGTTGCAAAGAGGTCTTGGCTCACCATGGAACTCTGTCATCACAATTTTGACATGGTTGAGTCTGCTATTCACTGGCTCCATCCCCACCAAATTATTCACAGGCTCTTGGCAGTGGAGGTAGGGCTGCGGGCCAAGGATGGCATCCAGCTCCTTATAGAAGTGGCAGGTCTTCAGCACAGCATCAGAGAAACAGTTTAACTCCCCAGCTTGCAACACATCCTTCTCTGTTCCTTCATCTTCACACAGCACGAATGTATGTCCTATTCATAACCCTTCTCTGACATGCCATGAGAACTCTGACCACCAATTCCTAGGGCTGGAGCATAGCTGGTACTGCACAGTATCCTCTCCACATATACTCAGCAAAGTCAACAGCTCTGGTGTGTTCCAAACAGGAAAGCATTTGCTGTGTACAGCTGCCTTTGTCAACTGGGAAGATATGATGTGAGCTCTCCATGATATGCAAACAGAAGGTGGAATTTCAAAACTTTCTGGGCCTTTTAAGGGGAATAGAAGGATGTCTTTGTACCTGGCTGCTGGGCAGTGGAGGTCAGGATGGGCACTCTGGGACACCTCCTGGAGGCCATCTATAGCAATATAACCATGTATCATCTACACTGAAACCTTAGCACTGTAACTTTGACACAAAAGTAGTGCTTTGTTGTTAGCCACACTGGACAGTTTTGTTGCTGGAAGTAGCATTTTAGGGTGTATATCACCACAGTTGATCAATGAAAGCTGACTTTTGTTCACCAAACTCTGGAGTCACATGTGGCTCTTTGGCTGCTCCTTTGCAGTTCCAGGCCCCAATCTACCTCTGTCACTGGAGGACTCCAGGAAGCCCATGCCAGGCTTCAGGCAAGTCCTATGCCAGCAAGGAACTTCGCAGGTGGCCCAGTCCTGGTTCCAAGCTCCGCCCCGCCCCCCGCCAGGGGACACTGAGGCAATCGACCTGGCCCAGCTCCATTCATGCCCCCCACCAGGAGGTTACACCTATTGCAGCTCTCAAAACACTTTGTTATTGAAGGAATTTTTAAAATGGCTCTTTTCCTCTTTCAGGTTGCCAATCCCTGCTCTGGAGTGTAGATAAGACCTATGTGATGCAAGGCCTGAGCCAAACTCTATTAAAAATCAACAGAAGTCACTTTATTGATTTCAGGGGGCGTTGGATCAGGACCTTAAAGAGACCCCACCCCACCCCCAAAAAAGAAGGAAAGAAAAAAATTCAGCTACCAACTGTGCAACAGGATAGTTAAGTGGCCCAATATATGTCCAATCTCCTTCTCCCTAAGTTCTGTGAAAGACAACTTTTCATCTAGAAACATAGTTAACCAAGTTCTTCCTGCTTATAACTGCTATGCTTGGCTGTGAGAGCTACCCACAGAAATGTAAATGAAGAATATATCCTAAATAGTCTGCAAATTAAAAATAATTACAAAAAGGCCAAAACAAATAACCATGGTGGTAGCCTCATGTCACTTACACTAGCAATAATCAAGAATAATTCTGCTAATGTTCTTGGAAAGGTATTGTGGTAAAAGCAGTGTGAGAGAAGAATCAGACCTATGAGCACAAAACTGGCATTATACAAACAACTGATAGGCAGGCTGAGCAAATGTTTTGAAGTAGCTTCTCATTTCTTAATTTTCTTTGGGTTTAAAAATGTGTTTGTTTTTTGTTCTAGTGACCATGGAAAGACATGTTCAGTTCATCAGACAGTTGATATCATTTTCAGAGACACAGACAAACACAGACTTGCCGAAAGCTCAAACCAAAATGAGAAAGAGATTCACTTTTAGATAAAACTGCTTTGGTATATTTACCTACATTTTAAAGGAAAAGTTCACTGAAAAAAGGTTGTAAGTAAATGCTTTAAAAGTGTGGCATTTTTTTCTGTATTGACTAACAAGTTGTTAGATAAAAAGGAAACAAATAAATTGGGTAGATGCTTTCACAGATTAAAAAAAATAGCAAGATAATGACAGCATATAGATGAGTGATTCCTGTGGTATTGGCAGAATGGTTGCCTGGGCTCCTGCTCCCAACCCCAAAATCATGAACAAATGGCCACCAAGGAGCCCTGCAGAGTGCTTCTCCTCCCACATGACAGAGATGTGAGGGGTAAGACAGACAATGTGCGAGGAGCAGGACATTCAAAAGGTTTGGAATCATTGATCCTCCACTTAAAAGCAGAGACCTTATAATGGTGTCATAGCTATCAGAATTATATCAGGTGCAACAAGGATAGGGCTTAGAAGTTTAGCTATCTGTTAGGGGAATGAAGGTGAAGAGATCAGACACCCTCATTCTCAAAGTGTCAAAAGAAAAATACAGTTAAGCGTTGGCAAGATGAGTAACTATACAACAAATAAGTTTCTGTAAATTCCCCCATCTTCTAAGCGTCTGATGAAGTGGGATTTTCTCCCAAGAAAGCTCATTCAATAAATAAATTTGTTAGTCTTTGAGTGCCACAGACTTCCTGTTTGTGCAACAAGAAGATCTGGAGGCTGGGATTTACTCACTCGAAGCAGTAAGACATGCCTAGAATCAAGGCTACTGAGAGCAGGCCACTTTTTCTTCATGTGCGTAGGGAATTACTTCCAAAAAGGAAACTTCAGTTCATGGTGACATTACAGAGCATACTGTTGAGGTTCTCCACTGAAATGAAATCCTATTCATTCAGAACTGGACAGTTACATTCACTGTACAGATATGATCCCAGTGGATATCAGTGGTGGTATTCATATGGATACAAGGGTGTGAAGAACCTTAGCTAGGGAAGATAATTCAGTGGTTTATACTTGCTGAAATCTTCCCCTTGGGATTAGGGGAACATATCACAGAAGTTGGTGACTAGAGGGGCACATACAGTTTTAAACTAGAGTGTCCTCTTTTGGGGTGGGTTGTCCAAAGCTAATACTGAGAAAAAAAACTATATGGTTTTATCTGGTACTGGACTGGGAGATACCCTTTTGAAGAGTGTGCCTCTGCCCTCACTATCATGATCTCACATACACCTTCTGCTGATGCAGGAAGTGCCTACACTACAGTAGCATACCTGTAGGACAGTAGCCCCCCAGTTCAGGACTGTTGTGTGGACATGGCCTAAGACAAAAAGGTTTGGGCACAGAAAGCCTGAAAATTCACTGGAAAGTCAGGCTTGGAACAGCAAACAAAGGACCTGTCACCTACTATTTGAATCCTACTATGCTCGGAGAAACTAAACTTTCTATATTCCTTGTAAATAAATTAGATTGGTATTTTCTACTCTAGCAAGGAACCCCACAGTCCAGTGATCTTTAACTGTTCAGGTCAACTGATGTAACAGTATTGAGCAATAGAGACACAAGGGCCTTGATACTAAGTTGGCTTGGGAAGAGAGGCATGCTTTTAGACCACTTTTGTTATTCAGGAATCAGCCACTTGAAATGATTATTGTATAGCTGGGTAGAAGGTATCTGGGATTTGTTTATGGAGGAGATGGTATGATGGGACAGCCTAATTTGGGAATTGTCTGATCTTTGACTGCTAGTGGTAAGCATGCCCAATGGCCTGTGATTTGATATTAGATACGCTGGATTATGAGTTACTATAGGGAATTCTTCCCAGGTGTCTAGCTAGTGAGTCTTCCCTGCATGCTCAGAGGTTAGCAGTTTGTATATATTTAAGGATAGGAAGGAATGTTCCCCCAAGGCACATTGACAGCAGCCCTGGTTTTTGTTTTGTTTTGTTTTGTTTTTTTCACATTTTTCTGCAGCTTGGGACATAGGTCACTTGCTGCTGGATTCTTTGTATGTTGAAGTCTTTAAGCCACGATTTGAGGACTTCAATAACACAGTCATAGGTTAGAGGTCTGTTACAGGAGTGCATAGGGGAGGCTATGTGGCCTGTGTTGCACAAGAAATCAGAATAGATTATAATAATAGTCCCTTCTGACCTTAAAGTTTATGAATTATTCAAAGATGGTGGGGTACAGCTCCCTGACTATGGAGAACATATACTTTTAGCCAGTGTTAGGAAGGGAGTAATTAAGTACCCAGAAACCAAGGTAGGTGCATGGAGGTGGACATTGGAGGCTCAGTGCAATTTGAGTTGCCTGACCACTGTCCTACAGGCCTAGCTGAGCTTCAGTTGCTTATTTGGCTATTCTGACCCCTGTAGCATGACATTATCTGATTGGCTGAGATGAAAGGGCTACTGAGTTACTTGGCAGATGTATCAGTTTCTGTATACCATGACACACAAGATGAAATATAGAAACATGTAGGCTTGAGGTTACATAGATAATAATGGTGATGGGAACAAGTTAGCCTTGGATGTCTCCATTGCCAAGGAGGGTGTTTTTACACTGCCCCACCTATCACCAAATGTTGTTTTGATGACCCCAATTATCATGGTGAGAATGGAATGTAGTTAAAGATATGAATCCAATGTAGATAATTAGCATAAATGACAAAGAGTAGAGAGGTAATTAAGGGAATGTTGTTTGTGGAAGGGCATGAGAAATCACCGCATAGAAAAAGGGGCATGTTCCATCGACACCTGACTCTGTGGGAGGTGCTGCCAGTTGGATCAGAGGCCACTGACTCCTTTGGCAGAACCCCTGAAGAAGGCTGTTCCTAGGTACAGCCTTATGAAAGACTATAGCTCTGCAGGATTAGTGAATAGAATACACTATAGTTAATTTTAGGTTTTGTAGTAACCCCTATATTTATAGAAAACCTTGCACATTAAGCCTTATTGACCTTCAAATCAAGCATATTATGTCTCACAGGTATTCACACTGATCACTATGTAGCCAGTATCAGCAATGGCGGCAGCCAACACAGTTGCTGGTGTCTCCTGGTTGAAGGTGCTCAATGCATGATTTATTCAATGGGAGGTGTAGTCGACTGATAAATCAGCATTGGAGATGGACTTGGGGAAGGGCATCTACTAAGGAACTTATGGAAATAGATGGGACCTCATCACCCTCTTTGTATGGCAACAAAACTGTAAAAGGATCTGGGTAGTGTCCTGTGATGTTAAAAAAATAATCTCCATAACCTCACCTTAAATACAGATTCAATGGTTCTTGAAAGAGTACCATTTTATTGTTCCTTTAAACACCCTTTCTGGACTTCCTTTCCTTTGGCAACAAGTCCCATTGTCTGCAAGCTGACCAACATTTGTTTTTCATAACTGAATATTCAGTAGCCTTGTGGTACTCAATCTGCAAGGAAACTTGGAGTTGGGAGGAGAGGAATATTTATGGTATTTTCTGCATCACCCACTGTAATTTATTTATCTACCTTTTTCATATAGTTGTATATTTTCAGTCTCCTTAACTAATTATTGTTTAAATGAAGGCAATAGGGTGGATTGTTCACCACTTATGTTATTACCCTCTATGTTTTATTTATTGACTCTTTGGGTTGTGAGCATTGTATTAGTTTAAATTTCTCTGTAAAATATCTTGCATGAACTAAAGCCAGAACTCCCAGTATGAAAATAGTTTATCAAGAAGGAAGCAACAGAAGTCCTTCAACATGACAACACTCCCATTCTCCTGGAGCCCTTCCATGAAGTTCCAGTAAGCCTATGTCTCTCCTGGAAAAGCTGGAAGATATCTGCCCAGAAGATATGTATCTGTCCACCAGAAAAGGCAGTGCGGTGGTACCCAAGCTGGAGGCATTACATGAGACATGGTAAGAGATTTCCAAGTTGACTGTACAGAGGGGAATCCATAAGGAAATTATTTTGAGATTTCAAGATCTAAAACAGAATATACACATGAAAGACTTGCTAAAATTTTGCGTTTTGGTGTTTTACAACTTTAGCTACTGATATATACTGGAAATTCAGGCCATTATAAGAACTTTGGATTGATAGGCTAAATCACTGCAGGTGGCCAAAATATTTGTCAGTTTTCAAATGGAAAATGAAATTTCATCAAAATACAAATGTCTCCTAGAAACATATTGATTCTAACAAAATATTTTATGGGAAACAATCATAAATACTTTTTATATTCTCATTTCATTTCAACTTTTCCATCATGTTAAAATATTAATTTTAATGTCATATTATAGTCCAACCTAAACTATCCTTGCTGCAATTTAAGCCCATTACTTCTCATCCTTTCTTTAGAGGATAAGGAGAACACTTTTTCTCCCTCCTCCTTGTAACTACCTTTTACGTATTTGAAAAAAATTATCATGTTCCCTCTCAGTCTTTTCTTTTTTAAATTAAATAAACCCAATTTTTTTTCTATCTTTCTTCATAGCCCATGCTTTCTAGACCTTTTCTCCCTTTTGTTGCTCGTTTCTGAACTTTCTCCAATCTGTCCATATCTTTCTTGAAATGTGGCACCCATGTAAATTATTTTGGGAACATTAAATATTTACTGAACAACTTCTGTTCAAAACTGGATTCTTTGTCATGTTCATTAATTATACTAGAAGATGGAAAGAGAAGTTATTTAGTCACACTCAAGTTCTTGACTCCAAACTATTACCTCATTCCTTTAGAGTATAACACCTCCCTTTCTTTTTGGAAAAAAATAAGATATAATGGTTGAAAAATGCTTTATATACTACATTTTGTAACTACATAAATGCTTTCATTTGAAAACACAACCTTTATAGGGAAGACAAGGAAGGTAGGTAATTGTAAAATGCAACATTATTCTTCAGTCACCTTATTATCAGACACTATAGCATATTACTGTACTTTGAAAATGTCATAGAAAGACAATGCGTCATAGATAATGTAGATGATTGAGAATATTTTAATCTAATCTCAGTCTTAAAGACAAATACCTCTAATTTATCAGCATATTGCTTATTTTCTATCCTCTGTTACTCAGTTTAACATCCGTGGCCATGTCTATATATACAATTTTAGTTTGAACTTGGTAGTCCAAACTAAAAGAGCCCAAGGTTAGTCCAAACTACCCTGGGGCTAGTTCGAACTAACCACAGCTTTGTAGTTTGAAAGAAAATGCACATTCTAGTTTGAACTAGAATGTACATTCTTGTTTGAACTAATAGCTTAGTTCAAACTCTTTAAATTCGAACTAGCCATTATTTTGAGTCTTACCCATTCTTATTTTGAACTAAAAGTTCGAACTAAGCGTGGAAGTCCGAACTACCCACCAGGTCTTACTAAGCTTTGCATAGTCCAAACTAAGAAATTTCTTAGTTCAGACTAGGCAAAGCCTAGTGTGGCCATGGGCCAAATTAGTCCAGACTGAGCTTCTTTAGCCTGGACTAATTTGGTGATGTAGACATAGCTCATGAGTCTCTCATTCCATTCCCCAATATGGCTTCTGAGAACAGAATTATCAATTTTTATTTATTTCAAAACTGGCTGTGCCAAAACCTCTAATTATTCTATAGCCACTCACTTTAAATGTGTCATTTATTGTATAGGAAATTAGCTGTGGTATAAGGGGTGTAGAAAACAGAAACATAGATGGAATGTAAGCTACTCTTAATCAAGGAGTCCCACAGGCTGAATTTCCCATCTGTTGCCAATTTCATAGCATTTTTACCTGCATTGCTTTCATTTTTATGCACTCTGTAAGCTTACTGTTTTGAAATTTTGTCAAAGTAACATCCTGGATGTAAATAACTCCAATGAAATTATTACTTTGTAAATTAGTATCATGCATACACCCACCAGCCTACATATATGTATTCCATCCAAAAACCTATATAAGAATATTATTGCATGATTAACCACTGTAGCACTAAAGGCAATACTTTTTGGTTGTAATGCAATGGGTAATGACAGAACTTTTAATCTCATGATCACATAATACGTCTCAATTACATTACCGTCATTTCCCATTACCAAACAGGACCTTTGTGGGTGCACACTGCTGGACTAGTCTATCCCACAGAACTTACCATTCAGATCTTATATAGCATTTTGGTAGCAAGCTGAGCAATAAGTGCAGTTCTGCCCTACTCACTGCTCTTTTTTTTCCCCACTATTTAGTCAAGATAGCTCTACATATACATACTTGCACTGCATTTACTTGAATTTCCAAATATGCTAACACTAAATAATTTCAATGACCTAGTCATGCAAGCAATTTGATTTTTGAACATCAGTAAATCAAATCAATATTCTCTGAAACACTCTAAGGCATATCTCCTCAATAAAGCTGATTTCCATAACAAATTTTACACTCTTCTCTAGCTTGCTTTGATGCTGGAACTCTTTTCAAAAGATCAATCTTCTAATAACCTAGAGAGTTGTAAAGTATTTTCTTTAATTTTTCATATACTCCAGAATATCTATAGTCTGTCTGATGAAACTTACAAAGCAAAAACAGTCAGGTAGTGAACAAACCTGGAAAAGATCTGATCAATGAGAGTTTAAGTATTTGAATATTGGGAATGTTTTTGGTACCTTAAGAATAGCCAGAGTAGTAACACTGATACTGTAGATGAGTTTGAATTAAATCATCTGAAAAAGTTTTGCTGAGCAAATTAATATTCTATTAGTAATGTTTTCTAGAACTTTTTACTCATGAAGTGATGTGTACTGATCCAACTTGTTTGTATTCTGGAACATGGTACTTTTTCCTCCATGGCCAGAATGTACTTGAGTAATAAAAGGAAAGCAGCAGCTATGGTCTGCTTATTGAATAAGCAGCAGATGAAAGAGAGTAATGATTAACATTTAACTCCACAAAACTACATAGAGTTGTATTCCTTCCATTATTTAAATTATCTTCCAAATTATCATTTGCATGAATTATACTAAGCTACTTGGGGGCAGGGTTCCTATATGTTATAGTAGTACAAATGATTGACAATTACACCATATTGGTGATGTTAGAATTAAGCTTAAGACATTTCAAATTTTAATATTTTAATTTTTCACCCATTGTCTCAACAGTTTTTTTTAATGTTACATTAGGCTCTGCCAAAGACTGTGGAGCAGTCTAAAGAACAGAAGTGAGTAAATATTCATCTTTCTCTACAAATAGATACGAAAAGTGCCTTTTGTGTCTTAGGGAAGGTTACACTGAGATGTAAGCTTATGTTTAAAAGAGCCCAAAGAAGATATAAAATTCAGCCCAAGGGAGAGATGAAAATAGCATCAAGAAAATCATGGCCAGATTCTTCAGAACTCTGCTTATAGTTTGACATTAAAATGAGTGATATACAAAGGTCTGATTTCCTATGGAACCTTGCCCAAGGAAATACACAAGACCAGACTCAGAGGAGAAACAAATACAAGAAGTTTCCATAAAACAAGACCTAAAAGCAAATCAAGAACAAAAACGGAGACTAGAAATAAAATACAATTGTGTATTATATGTTATTTCACTGAAAATTGCTCTTCTTGTTCCTGAATTGAGGGTATTACATGATATTACAGTACAGCAATTTTTCCTTGACAGTATATTACCTGGTGTTTAAGTTCAATAAGTAGTAGCCAGAGTTCTCCTTTTACAGAAGAAAAGCAAAGCTAGCGCTTCTGGTTATATTTTTCCTTAGCATTGGAGAAATAAAAGCGACACACCTGACTACAGATGCTCATTTTCTTGCAAACATTTTTCACTGAACAATGGGGTGACATACTTATAGATGTTTTAATGTCTGTGCTGTAAAAATAAAAGCTTATTCCTCTCACATGCCAACATCTATCTTTAGGCTTTGTTAAGGATTCAGAGAAACCAACATGAAGTGCAGTGAAAAGATTCAGCCAAGAATGAGGTGTTCTTGAAGGAATGCCAATTCAAATTTATTTATCCCTGATAATTACAGTAATTTTAACATCATAACTTTACTTGACATGTCTGTTTTCTGTTCTTTATGCAAGTCTGATAGCACCTTTGAAGATAACCTCCCTGTGCCATTATACTATAGGTATCAACATGCACAACCATCTAACTCGTTTAAGAAGCATTTGTGTATAAAGATTACACACTGTACTGTGAGACACAGGTTACTGGGCTAGATGGACCACTGGTCTGACCCAGCATGGCCATTCTTTTGTTCTTTCTGTTAAACAGAGTTGCACAAATCATTTGTATCAGGTAGAGTCATGCAAATATCAGGTCTCCACAAGTCATAAGAGGAAAAGAAATGAGTTTCCTCATGTTTCAAATTATGATGGCCTAAGGAAAGCACATAGCCTGGTTACTTAAGTGACTATACAAGTACAAAGGGAAAAAGTGGGAAAGGAACAGAATCACTAGGATGAACTGTTCATTGGCCTCTGTTCCTACAACAGTGACTACATTCTTGTCTAAAGACTTATTGTGAGAAGGTACAGAGGGACTGAATTACTATCCCAGCCTACAGGTTGAAATAAAGGCCACAGAGGGCTGCCCTGCAGACCTATAGCCTGCCCACAGGTTGGAAAGTGTTTGAATGTTATTGTTTCATCCATGCATAGTCTATGATTCAGCAGTCCATATTTACTAAGCAAAGCATTTAAGAGAATACTCAAAGTTAAGCACATACTTAAGTGCTGTGCTGAACAGAAATGTATATATGTCCATATCTGAATAATTTGCTGAATTGGGGCCTTGGCATAAAGCTGATTACATGGGAGTAATTGCTGAGGAAGAACAAATATCAATCTAAATGAATAAAGTAGTGGGAATATAAGTAAAGATTTGAATATACTGTAAACTGCACATTAAGATAAATATAGAAAATAATAGTGCTCAGGTTAAAGAGTAAAACAGACTCAAAGGATAACACTCTTGATTCTTCATACTCAAACTGCTTAGTTATCTCAGTTCAAATGTTGTGCTTTTGAGGAATAAATGTAAGGGAAAGGAGAATCATGCTTCATTTCTTCATTTGCCACATTCACATTTTCAGATACATTTCATATTGGCTAAATGTATGTGTGTAATTATTTTAATGTACAGCTATTGCAATTTTTTTAAATTATTGAACTATATTATATGAGGGAGGAAAGGGAGCAATGATGGACACATATATTCCAGCATGATGATAACAGAATAAGATCCCATAAGCCTGGTCTGTACTGCTACACTGGATTGACAACAGATACGCAAGTTTTGTACTATAGAATGCATGCTTCCTGTCAACTTATTTATGCTCCTTTATTGATGGGAAATGCCCTCCAATCAACTCAGCATTACTCGTTTTCAGGGGGTGTTACTGTGTTGAACAGAGACCACTTCCAGGATTGATTGAGGGGGTCCCCACTGGCCACTCAATCAATTCTGCTGTTTCAGTCTGTGGACTCTGACACAGCAGAATCAGTGTAGACATACCTGTAGTAAAATACAGGAAAACAATTAAGTTAAATAATTGATAACCGTGGGAACTTAGATGTGTGTTATTCTCCACATTACAGAAATTCTTTCAACAGTCAAATACTGGCTTGTAAAGGCTCATTTTAACATCTTGATATATGACAAATGCAAGTAACTACTGTTGTAACTACATCTTATCACAGAGTTCATGACAGATATGTGAGGAAGCAAAATATAACATACATATTTATAACTGGTTTATTTAGGATTTTGTAATTGTGTTATAAAACTGTCAGCCTCTTTTTAGCTGAAAGCCAAACATGGCAATAAAGCATGAGCATGGCAGATTTACAACTGGAAGTAAATATTCCAAATGACCTTTAGATGAGAATGAAATAACTTCCATGAAGGTATGTCACAAGCTATGATAAAGTACTGAAAGCAAAGGCAGACACTGAAAAATAACTGCTTCAAATACTCAAACCTTTTCAAATGTATCTACAACCTCCCTTACGTTACACGTAACATTACGGGTTTGCAGAAGCAAGCCTGTACTCATGAGATTAGTTGCATGAGTATGGCTTGCAGGGTAAGACCCTATTCTGAAATTGCACACAGCCGTTTGCCAACTTTGTTGTAACAGAGTTTGCATTCTTTCCGTAATTGGTTTTTTGTTTCTGTGTAGGATTTCTTTGCCTGATGGCATGAAACACTATAAACGTGTTCTGGAGTGTGCTAGTCAAAAGGTCACATTTAGATGAAGGGTATATGAGCTTGCCAATGACCTAATGTGGTGTTCCCTCTCCCAGCTCAACATTGTTTTTTGAAAGGCCTTCCTGTATAATTACTCTCACTTGCATAACACCCAACCCAACATTCTGCTTCACAATAGCAGAGGGAAAAAACAAGATACAAGATTTTGCTTTCTCTCTCTTGCCAGACAGTGGAGTCTCTCCAATAACATATTTAGCTCACTTTCATTTTTATTACTGAAATAATAAACAGTTGAAAAAAAATCACACCTAAGATATCTTGCTGAGTCTAAAGGAACTTAAAAGCAGATTTGGCAGGTCACACTAACTTTAAAGGGTTGAAGTTTATTTCTCAATTGTTTTAAAAAACAACGACTCATAAATGTTACATTCACCCACCACATTTTTTTAAAAATGTCACCCCACTCTCAGGTTGTGAGTCAGATTGGCAGTAGCCTTAACAAGGGTATAGGGTCCATATTTACTGATTGGTTTGTACATATTTTGATTAGTGAGCAATATTAAGCCTCACTAAAAACTTCTGGGTGGTAACATAGAGCTATATCTTGCAAGATTCATAGTTTCACTTTAAATTCATACAGCCAAAACATAAATAAACCACAAGGGCTATGTTCACACACAGGGGGTTATTTCGATACAAGTTGTTTTGAAACAACTTGTATCGAAATAACGCCTTATTTTGAAATAACAAAAAGTTACTTTGAAATAAGGAAAAAAGCGGGAATTGAAATAGTATGTTCACACTGTGGGCTTGCTATTTCGATTCAGGGGCAGGGCACCATGGGAGGTGTGGCAACATGGCCACCTCACTGGGCCATGTCAGCGGCCATGTTGCCAGCCAGGCACGCCCAAGCAGGAACTTCCTGTTCCCCGGGATGCTGAGCACCCTGGGAGGAAGGTCAGACGGTTGTTTCAAAACAACTGTTGTTTCAAAACAACATGTTCCAACGGGATTGTTTTGAAACAATCATTTCAAAACAAAGTTGTTTCAACACCAAATGGGGTTTAAGTTGTTTTGCAACAACGCTGTTGTTTTGAAACAACAGAACCCCTTGTTTCGAAACAACAGTACATCATGTGAACATGGCGTTTCTTATTTCGGAACAACGTCTGTTGTTTCAAAATAAGACTGCTGTGTGAACACACCCAAGCACAACAATCTACCCTAAGTGCCAAAATATTGGTATAAGTAATACATTTTTTTTTCATCCAACACTAATATTTTCTTAAGAAGACTATACTACCTGCAGGGGAAAGGGTTTTTTGTTTTTTTTTTAATTACTATTATGTTTCAGATTTTTTATCTAATGGTTCAGAGATCAGAAGGGAGTACTTCAGTCACATTTCCAAATTTTGCTTTGCAACTTTGAGGTGCAGAAACTTTCATTAAGAGGGAAAGGAGTAAATGCAGAGTCTCGCACATTCACATGACTCCAGGAACTGGTGATTTCAGATCAATACCCAATTATTGAGGCTCATGATAAAAATGTGAAAAATGTCAACACTGCACAAGATCAAGGTCTAGAAGTACAAGTTTAGACATGGAAAGCCAGATCATTGACCTTGCTCTCTCTACTTTCACAAAGAAAGCATTATGCCTGCTGAATAAGCTGGAAAAGGATATCCTTTGGCATGGAGAAATCTCTGGATAGCACAGGGATGATAAAACAACAAGTTAGAAAAAATTAACATTAAAGTTATGAAAAGTTTAAAAAAAAACATGGTTAGAAATCTCTCTCTCTCTCTCAATGACGTCAGTGGCGCCAGAATTTCAATCTCAACCCACAGATCTGGTGCTTCTCAGTGCCACCAACGTATGTACAAGTAACTTGCTAATGTAATCTCCTCATGTGGCATATTCCTGCATTATTTCAATCAGAAGTGGGTGCAAAAGCATAGAGAAAGTTTTTGTTTCATGGTGGTGACAATCTACATATGCATATGTGCTTGTTATTAGGCGCTACTTAGCTGAGTGCCCAGGAGGCTGGGGCAGGAATAAACATTATTTAAAATGGTTAAGAAGGGCTTGGTGTTGAAATACAAAGGTGATGGTGGTGCTCCCCTAGGCTCTTATTTCTGGCTCAGAAAAAGAGTTTGCAAAAGCATGCTTTCTGCATAAACTTAACAGCTGGCAGGCAAAACACAAACATCATACTCATCCATTTTTACAATTTTCTTTTTTTAAGTAAGCAAGCTTATTTTCAGAGTAGGTAGTGCACAGCTAGGAACAGATATACAACAAGAATTCTGTTTTGTGAACAATTTTCAAGGGTTTGTTTTTTGTTTGGTTGGGTTTTTTTTTTTTTTAGTAGTGAATTGGGAAAAAAAGCCATGAGCTTTCAAAAATTATCACAAAGTAAGAGACACTCATCCAAGAAGATCCAATGGCCCAGCAGTCAGGGCACTCAATAGGGTTGTGGAGGAATCATCTTTAATTCCTTCCTTTGCCAGATATCCAGCAGGGTCTGGGTATCCCATATCCCGCATGACTGTTCTAACCACTGGCCCATTGGTTATTCTGAGGGCGGTCTCTCTCAAAATTCTATCCTGGAACCAAGAACATTTTTTCAAAAATTATATATTTCAACAAAAAAGTTTTGGTTTTGACAAATCAGCATTTTCCAAGGAGAAAAGAAATTGTCAAAAAAGAAAGCATCTTAAATTATTTGTGGTTGAGAAGGAATCCCCCCCCCCCCAAGACAGATTGATACGGGCTCTGGGGGCTTTCTGCCTCCTTTGTAGCATGGGGTATGGTTCATTTTCTACTGGATTCTCTGTACTTTAAAGTCTTTAAATCATGGTTTGAGGACTTTAGAAATTCAGTCAGAGGTTAGAAGTTTATTACCAGAGTGGGTGGGTGAGGTTTTGTGACGTACATTGCACAGGAGATGATCATATTGGTGTGTTCTGACATTAGGCTATGTCCACACATACATCGTTATTTCAAAATGAGTTAATTCGAAATAAAGTCCTTATTTCGAAATAAGTTAATTCAAATTAAGGGAAAGCCTGCTATCAAAACGGCTGTTATTTCGAACTGGTTATTTCAAAATAAGGCCGTTTGGACATGTTGTTTCAAAACAACATGTCCAAACAGCATTATTTCGAAATAACCAGTTCGAAATAACAGCTGTTTCGAAATGAATGGGGTTTCAGCTGTTTTGAAATGATGGTTCTTATTTCAAAATGACAGAACCCATCATTCAGAAATAAGAAAACATCATGTGGACCTAATGTTTTTTATTTAGAAATAACCAGTGTCATTTCGAAATAAAAGAGACGTGTGGACATACCCTTACTGTCTATGAGGTACCTAAATCAGGATTTGGTAGCTTAACCTGAAACCCAGTTTCTTCCATTCTTGACTAAAAGAACCTAATAGAAATTTGATTTAAATTCTTTGTAGTTTCTCTATGGCGTCTGCCTTATATGATAATTACAGTTTTAACAATTCCAGTGACATACATACATTGTAAAACCATGATTACATCAGTGACTCACTCCTCATCCTTCCAAGATATACAAATTACATTTCATATAGTTTCCTCTATAGTGAGCTTTCAAGATTTAAAAAAAAGTTATGTTTGTCTCTGAAATCACTTGAAAATTCCAGTACTGATTGATCAACTAAATTAAATTTATTTGAATGAACCCCAAAACTCAAATGCTCAGAACCACCATGTCTGGCACTCTGACATAAACGTTAATGAGGCTGACAATGGAGGTGCAGTTGTCATCATGAATAAATTGGATTATGATCAGGAGGCTTATAAACAACTCTCCAACACAACATTCTACAAACCACTTTCCTCTGACCCCACTGAGGAATACCAAAAGGAATTATGACACCTACTCAAGAAACTCCCCAAGAGAGCACAGGAACATATAAAGACAGAAACACCACCATAACCCCGGCCAGGGATGTTCTATCTACTATCTAAAATCCATAAAAAAGGAAACCTTGGATGCCGCATCATCTCAGGCATTGCCACTCTTACTGCTGGCTTATCTGGCTATGTGGACTCCCTTCTCTGGCCCTATGTTATCAACATCCCTAGCTATCTCTGAGATACCACGGACTTCCTGAGGAAAATCCAATCCATTGGTGAGCTTCCTGAAAACACTATTCAGGCCACTATGGATGTAGAAGCTCTTTACACCAACATCCCACATAAGGATGGATTACAAGCTATTAGAAGAACCATCCCAGATGATGCCACAGCACAGCTTGTGACTGAACTTTGTGACTTTGTGCTCACCCACAACCACTTCAGATCTGAGGATAATTTATATCTCCAAGTCAGTGGCACTGCTATGGGCACCCGCATGGCCTCACAATATGCCAACATCTTTATGGGCGACTTAGAACAACATTTTCTCAACTCTCATCCCAAAACACCTCTTCTTTACCTAAGCTACATTAATGACATTTTCATCATCTGGACCCATGGCAGGGATGCTCTTGAAGATTTTCAAAGAGATTTCAATAATTTCCACGACACCATCAAACTGAGCCTGGAACACTCCACACAGGAGATACACTTTCTTGACACTACAGTACAAATCAGAGATAGGCACATCAACACCACCCTGTACCAAAAACCTACTGATCGGTATAGTTATCTACATCCCTCATGCTTCCATCCTAAACACACCACACGATCCATTATCTAAAGCCAGGCCCTAAGATATAACCGCATTTGCTCTGATCCCTCAGACAGAGACAGACATCTTGAGGATCTCTATCAAAAAAACCAAGGAGTCGTGTGGCACTTTAAGACTAACAGATTTATTTTTCGCATGAGCTTTCGTGGGAGAAAATCCCACTTCGGCAGATGCTCCGAAGATGGGTGAACTTACAGAATTGAATGAAAATAAATGCAAGGGGGTGTAAAACATAGGATCAGGTCATACAGTAACAACAGTTAAGAGCAGTTCTGATTTGCTGTTACTGTATGACCTGATCCTATGTTTTACACCCCCTTGCATTTATTTTCATTCCATTCTGTAAGTTCACCCATCTTCGAAGCATCTGCCGAAGTGGGATTTTCTCTCACGAAAGCTCATTGGAAAAATAAATCTGTTAGTCTTAAGGGACCACATGACTCCTTGTTTTTTTTTGTTTTGGTTTGGTTTTTTTTTGTTTTGTTTTTTTTTGGGGGTTTTTTTTTGGTTTTTGCTGGACTAGACTAACATGACTTTCCCTTTGGAAATTGACAAGATCTCTATCAAGCATTCTTGAAACTACAGTACCCACCTGGGGAAGAAAGAAAACAAATTGACAGAGCTAGATGGGTACCCTGAAGTTATCTACTACAAGAGAGCCCCAGGAAAGAAAACAACAGAACACCACTAGTTACCACATACAACCCTCAAGTCAGACCTCTGCAACAGATCATTAAGGACCTACAGCCTATTCTAAAAGATGACCCCTCACTCTCTCAAGCCTTGGGCGACAGACCTCTCCTTGCCTACAGACAGCCACCCAATCTTAAACAGATACTCACCAGCAACTACATATTTAACAACAGAAACATTAAAGCAGGCACACACCTCTGCAACAAACCATGCTGCCAAGTCTGCCCATATATCTTCACAATAGATACCATCATAGGTCCTAATCAAGCCAGCTACTCCATCAAAGGCTCATTTACCTGCTCATCTACTAATGTGACCTATGCCATCATGTGCCAGGAATGCATCAACACCTTATACATTGGACAAACAGGATGATCTCTGTGCAAAAGAATAAATGAACATAGAGCTGATATCAGAAATCACAAAACAAAAAGACAGTTGCTGAGCACTTCCATCTTTCTAATCACTCACTAAATGATTTGTTAACAACCGTCATCAGAGATGTGACTGAGACATCAAGACTTCAAAGAGAAACAGCTGAACTTGAATTAATATGCAAATTAAATTCTGTGCAAGCAGGATTGAATTGAGACTATGGGTTCTTTTCCCATTACGAAAGGTAATTTGACTTCAGGCTTCCAGGGTTTGAAACTAACAACTGCTCTGATTTGCTGTTACTGTCTGATCTGATCCTATGTTTTACACCCCCTTGCATTTATTTTCATTCCATTCTGTAAGTTCACCCATCTTCGATGCATCTGACGAAGTG
The DNA here is from genome assembly GCA_007922195.1 of Podocnemis expansa. NCBI lineage: Eukaryota > Metazoa > Chordata > Testudines > Podocnemididae > Podocnemis > Podocnemis expansa. The sequence continues at coordinate 3,561,450 of ML682057.1, read as the reverse complement.
GGAGTTTCTCCCATGAAAGCTCATGCAAAAAATAAATCTGTTAGTCTTTAAGTGCCACATGACTCCTTGGGTTTTTTGAATGCAAAACCATAGATTTGTTCTGCTGGAAACTTGGCCCAATTTCACTGACCCAACTGCAAACCACAGCAAACTTCTCAAAGGAACTGTTATTTCCAGTTCATAACAAAACCCGGTGAGATCTACATTACTTTCTGCCATAATTAGAGTTCTGCAGTTATCACAAAAGAAAATCCAGGCTCTAAGAGCATATGCACTTCTAAAGAACTAACTCAAACTAGAAAATGGTGTTGTATGCCTGTATTAGTATAAGATACAACATTCATCTCAATTAATTACATTACTTAGCAAAGGAGCACACCCTCTGCAACCTTTAGAAACACAGAGCAGTAGAACTGGTTTAGTCAGCTCCTCTGTTTTAAATAACTGAGAAAAGACTTAGAGTGATTTTAATACCACATACTTAAGGCTCAAGTAACAGGCATTGTGCACATTACTGCTCAGAGGTAGGAGAAGACTAAAGGATGTTGATCTCTATTGCAGGCAAACTGCAGGACTGCAGTACAATCCCTCTGAGGCTGCTACTCCAACTCACAGGATGCAATCAGCAGCCAGAACTGATCTGAACCTCCTGCATTGAGATTTAAGACCATTTGAACTAACTATGGTCTTTTCCACCTGCTGCAAAACACCCAGATTACAAAACAACCCTCAAGGACAACAAAAATCTCCTGTTCCACCTGAAACACAGAGTTTTGATGTGGAGTAGTTAATGTTTTGAATATTTTTAATATAGGTGAAGGAAATTTTGAAACAAAGGCTGTGTCCAAACAAGTGTTTTATTTCAAAACAACAACCATTGTTTCGAAACAAAACTTGACAGGTCCAGACGTTTGCTCATTTCATAATAAGGAGCTCTCTTATTTTGAAAGAAAGAAAATCATTTTGATACAATAAAACCTAGTTTTGTATCGAATTGAGGGTTATTTTGAAACTGTGGTTTCAAAATAACCCCGTCGGGCTGTGTTATATCGATATGTCACCATATCGATTTAACATTGGACCTTCCTCCCAGGGTGCCATGAACCCTGGGAGGAAGTCCCACCCCCCCAGCACCCTGGCCAGGGTGCTGAGGGGAGGTGCAGGGGGGCGCAGGCACCTGAGCCGGCTTCAGCCCACTCCCCCTTGCTGGAGGCAGTGGGGGGCAGGTGCCCCAGTCCGCTTCAATTCCCTCTGCCCCTGGCAAGGGCAAGCAGTGGGCGAACAAGGCTCCAGTGCCCGCTGCCCCCCACCCCTGGCAAGGGGAAGTGGCGGGTGAAGCTGGCCGCTCCCCCTTGTCGGGTGCAGGTGGGGTGGCGGGTGCCCCAGTCAGCTTGGCCAGCTGCTCTGCTTGGTAGTGGGGCGGTGGGGGCGCCCCACTTCCCCAGCCCCTGGCCACCTGGAAGTGGCCAGGGAAGATGCCGGTTGGGGCTCCCCTGGCCTCTTGTAAGCAGTAGGGGGTGTGCCAGTTCCCCCATGTCCTGGCAGGCTCTATAGCCTGCCATTAATTTCACAAAGGTGAAATTGACCAGCTTGTGGAGTCCAGGGGGCAGAAGCAGAGCCAGCATGGCAGCCCCTGTCACCGGAGAGAGGGGGGCATGGATCCAGTTCCCGGGCTGTGGGTGTCCCACAGTCCCTCATCTGCTGCCGCAAGAGCAGAGGGGGAGTCAGGGCAGGGGGATTCCTGCCCTGGAGCCAGGGGATTGGTTGGCAACATGGCCCTGCCAGGGGCCCATGTTGCCACACCTCCCATGCTGCCCCTTTCCTGAAAAGAAATAGCATGTCCACACGCATGGCATGCTATTTTGCTTTCAGGGGTTCCCTTATTTCAAATTAAAATTTTTTATTTCATTTTGAAATAAGGATTTTATGTTGAAATAAGTTATTTTGGAATAACTTATTTCAAAATAACTGGCTACATTTGGACATAGCCAAATAGTCATGTTGAAATGAAAAAAGAAACATCAGAATGGTTCTAAATATCAAAATGAACTACTGACTTTTTCTGTGTGTTTTTGGGTGTTAAGTGGGTTGCAGGGTTTTTTGTTATTTCTTAAGGGTTTCTATTCAAGAAGGGAGCTGACAAAATTCAAAATTCAGCAAAACTGACAAGAATTCACAAAAGACTTTGGTATTGTCAGCCCTGCATTTTTCCCCTAACCAAAGGTCCAGATGAAAAATTCTGTTTAGCTCTAGATATAGGCTGAGAACCCGACTATTACATCCTCAATTGCAATCAAATCCAATCCAATGGCACAGGAGGCATTCAACAGGACTGAGAACAGGGGAATTTGAAGGGGGAGTTTTAGGGAGAATGTGGTATTCTGGTATTGTTGGGGTGCTTGTTGGTGGGGTTTTTCTCCTGTTTTTTGTTTTACTGACAGGAAGAAGGGGGGAAAGCTATGGCAGATACAGAGGCAGTAGTGGTAGTCACTCAAGCAGTGGAAGAAACAGTGAAGATGAAGGGATCTTGAAGAGGGTACCCTCAAAAGCATCTCGTATGTAAGAAGCGCCAACTCATTTAGCTGATGGAAGGGAGCATTTGAGGGTTAGAAATGTGGGTGGAAATTCTGGTTTAGAGTGTAGAAAGGGGTTTGAGCAACTGATGGAACAGTCCTATAGGGGAAAAAAAAACAGATCTGCAGCTGGAAGCAGGATCAACCAACTCTAAGGGGAGAATGTTGGGTGAGGAAAGTAGATGTTGGCTTGTGGAAGCATGTGACTGTGAGAAGCTGGCAGAGGAAAAGATGGACTAGTGAAGGAAAAATAGAGCTCAAAAACAGATGAGGAGTTAGAAAGAACTGGAGCACATCAGGTGGTTAATGAAAGTGGGAGTATAAGGAAGAAAAGATAAGATAGAGCAACTGGTAGAAGAAGTAAAACCAGATCTTATTGGGACAACAGAAAAAATGGTGGAATAGAAGTTATGACCAGTGTACAAGTATTGAAGGCTATATGGTCTTTAGAAAAGACAGATATAAAGGCAAAGTTGGTGGAATGGCACTGTACATCACTGAAGCCAGACTAAGGAAATTCAAAGCGATGGCATTAATAACACAATTTGTCTAGGTAAAAAAAAAAAAAAAAAATCACAGTGAGGAAGAAAACTACTAGAGTTTCTCCCCAAATAGTACTTGGGGTGCAATACAAACTAGGAGGATCTGATATAGACATGATAGAAACCTCTAAGATCTTTAATGAAGTAAATACTACTGGAAACTGTGATTATCATAGATTAACTTCCCCTGGGGGACATGTGCTAGTAGTAATAACAGGGCTCAGATTTTTTTTTTTTTGTTGGACATGTTAGCTGATGAATTCCTTCACCAAACAGTTAATGAAGCAACAGGAGGGGATGCCATCTTTGATTTCATACTGGTGAGTAGTGAGAACCTCATAGAGGAATTGGTTGTAGGGACAATCTTGTTTCAAGAGACCACAAGCTAATTCAGTTGAAACTAAATGGAAGGATAAATAAAAATAAATCTGTGACTAGTGTCTTCAACTTCAAAAGGGCTAACTTTAAAAAATTAAGGGAACTAGCTGGGAAAGTGGATTGGACTGAAGAACTCTTGGGTCAAAAAGTTGGAGGAGGCTTGGAATCACTTCAAATCAAAGTTGCAGGAACTATCTGCAGCCTGAATCCTAAGAAAGGGGAAAAAAATATAGGCAAGAGTTGTGACCAGGTTGGTTGAGTAAGTGTCTTGGACAGCTGATTAAGAGGAAGCTGAAAGCCTACAAGAAGTAGAAGATGGGAGGGATCAGCAAGGAAAGCTACTTCTTGGAGATCAGAACAAGCAGAGAGAAAGTGAGAAAGGCCAAAAGCCAAGCAGAGTTAGACCTTGGAAAGGGAATTAAAATCAATATTAAAAGCATCTATAGCAGGCATGGCCAAACTATGGCTCAGGAGCCACATGTGTCTCTTGAATGAAAAAATGCAGCTCATGAAACAATGTCAGCAAATCAATTTAGGAAAGCAGCCCCAGCCTAGGAGTTTTAAATCTCCCACCATGAGCATGTTTTGAGCACGTTCAGAGGATGCTCAGTGGCGAGCCCCAAGCCTGTGCCTAGCTGCCGGAGCAGCCAGGTAAGGCGGGTCCCAGGGGAGAGGGGGGTTGGCGCCGGGGGCGCCAATGCCAGGGCCTGGGGGTCAGACCAGTAGGGAGAAACGATGGCATGTTTAGATTTTGTTGTAGGTCCTAATGCAGTTACTCGTTAAATCATGTTTTACAAGTCCTTCTAAACATGATGTTGAACAATAAACGAAAATACGAAGAAGAAAATAGATACTATACTACAGGCCTCAGTGTGGCTCTTGAAGGTTTAATAATCAAATTGTGTGGCTCTTGAGTTCCATAAGTTTGGCCACTATATAAATAAGTATAAATAAATATAAATAATATAAATAAGTATAAATAAATATATAAATAAATATATAAATAAGTATAAATAAATATAAATAAATATATAAATAATAAATAATATAAATAAGAAGAAAACAAGACGAAAGAAATGGGACTGCAAAACACTGAGGCTAGGGTGGAAGTTAAGGATAATCTACATATGGCCAAATATCTAAACGAGTACTTTGCCTCTATCTTTAATAAGGGTAATAATGAGCTTGGGGATAGTGGTAGGATGGCTAATGGGAATGAAAATATGCAGGTGGAAACTACCATATCCAAGGCAGAACCGAAACTTGAATTGCTTAATGGGACTAAATCTGGGGGCCCAGATAATCTCCACCCAAGAATTTTAAAGGAACTGACACATGAAACTACCAGTCCATTAATGAGGATTTTTAATGAAACTAAATTTAGGAGTTGTACTGTGTGACTAGAGAATTGCTAACATAGTTCCTATTTTCAAGAAAGGGAAAAAGTGTTCTAGGTAGCTAGAGGACGATTAGTTTGACCTCAGTAGTAAGCAAGGTCTTTCAAAAACATTTGAAAGAGAAAGTACTTCAGGATATCAAGGTCAATGGTAACTGAGATAAAATAAAACATGGCTTTATAAACGGTAGATCACACCAGACCAACCTAATCTCCTTTTTCTGAGAAGAAAAAAGAAGTAAGGAGTCTTCTGGTACTTAAAGACTAACAAATTTATCACATGAGCTTTCTTGGGAGAAAATCCCACTTCATCAGACGCTTTGAAGAGCCAGAACTTACAGAATGGGAAGAAAATAAATGCAGCGGAGTGTAAGTCATGGGATCAGGTCATACTGCAACAGCAAATCCAGAACATTTGTAAGGATTCAAATACTAGGAAACAGCACACAGAGGGAGGGTGAAGTCAAATTACCTGTTATAATGTGAAAAGAATCCATAGCCATTATTCAGCCCTGCTTTCACACAATCTAAGCTGCATATTGTTTGACTTTCAGCTGTTTCTCCTTGAAGTCTTGATGTCCCATTGATTTTCTTGAGGACCATTGTTAACAAATCATCAATGGAATGATTAGGAATATGGGAGTGTTCAGCAACTCTGTGTGTGTGTGTGTGTGTGTGTGTGTGTGTGTGTGTGTGTGTGTGT